>JASCQY010114451.1:5000-16293 GCA_030264315.1 Sardinella tawilis
CCTAGTTAGCATATGCTTCTGGCCCTAGTTAGCATTAGCTTCTGGCCCTAGTTAGCATACGCCTCTGGCCCTAGATAGCATATGTTTCTGGACCTAGTTAGCATTATCCTCTGGCCCTAGTTAGCATTAGCCTCTGGTCCTAGTTAGCATACGCTTCTGGACCTAGTTAGCATACGCTTCTGGACCTAGCATTATCCTCTGGCCCTAGTTAGCATACACATCTGGACCTAGGTAGCATTAGCCTCTGGCCCGAGTTAGCATATGCTTCTGGACCTTGTTAGCATAAGCTTCTGGACCTAATAAGCATATGCTTCTAGACCTAGTTAGCATACGCTTCTGGACCTAGTTAGCATTAGCTTCTGGACCTAGTTAGCATACCCTTCTGGGACTAGCTAGCATTAGCCTCTGGCCCTGGTTAGCATTAGCTTCTGGCTCACCATTCAGTCTGTAATGTACCAAATTCTCACCTTCTTCTCATACTGGCAGCACAGGGATGCAGTTGCATGTACAGTTACAGTCTATAGCAGATGAGGAGCCCCATTGTAGCCTATCTATCTGTAGTCTGCATCTGGTCCATTCTCCTCTTGTCCACTGCTTGCTGTGCTCTCTGCCTCAGCTCCAGTAAGGGGACAGTGCAGCCAGTGCAGTTAGTGGCCAGTGTAATCAGTGCACCAGTGCAGTTAGTGGCCAGTGTAACCAGTGCAGCCAGTGCAGCCTGGTTCTAAACGGGGTTCCAGCCTTTGGGTCACTCAGGATTAAACTACTGGATTGGATAGATGAGCCATGTGCTGTTGGATTGCTGTTTTGGCAGGCCATTACTCCCCGTCTAGTGTGTGTGTGTGTGTGTGTGTGTGTGCGTCCTGAATCATGGTTCTGTGATTTCTTTATTTATTTGTGTATCTATTTTGCTTGAGCAGCATTTGGATCAGCCTGGCACGACTGCGAGGGTGAGGCCAGGTCGAGATCCTGGCAGCCGTCCACCCCTAAACACACACACACATACACACACACAGACATGAGCGCACACACCTCGGTGCTCGGTGCATCGATCCCGCCACCCCCTCAGCCATGACGGATGCCCCCCTCCCCAGCGCTGGTCTGGGGCCGCTGCTGATGATGGGTCTGGGAAGGAGAGATTAGCCTCCGCCTGCCCATTGGATAAGACAGGGGGTGGGGGGTGTGTGTGTGTGTGAGTGTGTATGTGTGTGTGTGTGTGTGCGCGTGTGTGTGTGCGCGTGTGTCCCTGTGTGTGTGGCACTCATTGCTTTGAGAGGTTAGAAAGCAGGTGGAGGGGGAGGAGGAGGAGGGAAGAGAGAGGTGGCTCACTGATTATGTCTAATTATCTCCCCCATTGGCAGAAAGGCCCTGATTTGTCATTGCCTATACAAGAGCTGTGTGTGGGTCTCCGTGTCTCTTTCTGTGTGTGTGTGTGCGTGTGTGTGTGTGTCTGCGTGTGTGCTATTTAAAGGACCTGTGTCCAGCTCTTATTGTTTATAGTTTGGCAACAAAGAAAGAACATCTTGTTTATATTTACACACTGTACTGTATCTCCTCAGGACAAAGATGTAAACATGCAATATTTCCCCGGAGACAAGAGTTCAATTTTGTTGAATAAAGCTTCTGCCAAAAGCAAACAAATTTATCACCGTGTTCACCTGCAATGTCATCCTTGTTTTTTTATTTGTTTATACAGAGCATTTATTTCCTAGTGATGGTCACATGTTTGTTTATGGAGCATTTCTTTTGGGACCACATCTTTTTTCTGTCTTTTTAAAAGCAAATATCGCTCTAAAGGAGAAGAAACCATAAGTGAGCGTATTTGAGATGTCTTGTTTTATGCCTGAAAGGTTCCTGGAGGACTCTTTAGTTCTGGAGTCTCTCATTTATTTAGGGCCACTTTGGGGTGTTGGGCTTTTGGGAACCATTTCCCTCCGTAAATGTCTTGTCTCTGGTGCATTCAGACAAAGGTGCACTTTGTCAAGCTGCCAGGCAATGAATTATAAGCAATAGGCTGCTGTGTATGTGTGTCTGTGTGTGTGTGTGTGAGTGAAAGAGAGAGAGAGAGAGAGCATGAGTGTGTTTATGCGTGCCCAAGCTTGAGTGTGTGAGCATCTTTGTTTGTGTGTATACATACACGTGTGTGTGTGTGTGTGTGTGTGTGTGTGTATGTGTGTGTGTGTGAGAGAGAGAGACAGAGAGTGTGTGTGTTCATCCATGTGTGTGTATGTGTTTGCACGTGTGTGTGTATGTGTGTGTGTGTATGCATGACCATCCCTGTAGCAGGCTGGCAGATTGGAATCTCAGCTCTCTCCTGATTTGCCTAATAATGTTTCCATTAGGGCTGCATATTCCAGCCCAGTGTGCTTATCTGGGTGCCCTCTCTGTCTGCCTCCCTTTGTCAACCAAATCAAGTCCTTTTGCCCTCTCATGTGCTTTTCATTAAATCAGCACAGATACGGTGTGTATGTGTGTGTGTGTGTGTTTGATTCTGTGTGGGGGGAATATGTCAGACTAAACGACCCAAACGTCTACAGGACCAGCGCCTCTACAGAGCCCAGTTCAGTCCGTTCATCTGGGCTAATTTAGCCCTGCCTATATGCACCTAATATTAACCTCTACAGAGTCCAGTTCTGTCTGTTCATCTGGGCTAATTTAGCCCTGCCTATATGCACCTAATATTAACCTCTACAGAGCCCAGTTCTGTCTGTCCGTCTGGGCTAATTTAGCCCTGCCTATATGCACCTAATATTGCGCTCTGCAGAGCCCAGTTCTGTCTGTCCGTCTGGGCTAATTTAGTCCTGCCATATATGGGCCTGATTCTAACCTCTCCTGTGTGTATAAATGTAATTTACGGGAGCAAATCTGGGGGTTTATTATTATTATCTTCACATTACTTTACAGGAAAAAGTAAATCGGGATTCATGTGATTTATTTATTTCATTCATCAGTTTATTCATTTTTCTTTGATTGTTGTATACATTGGTTCTGTAAGCCATAACACGATACTGTACTGTATAGGATTGTTTACTTTACATCTTAAATACTGTATATGATCTTATCTTAAATACTGTATATGATTGTTCAGAGAAATCCTAGAGCTCTAGATGAGTGAGGTACTAGTGTGTGTGTGTGTGTGTGTGTGTGTGTGTGGTGTTATGACATGTCCCAGACACCCAGCCTCGAATAACCCCCTGTCTGACCGCACTCTCTCCCTCTCTCTCTGCTCAGGAAACCTCCGTCCTATCTGGTGCGTGGGCTAAAAGCTCATTAAGTATTAAGGAGCAGGGTATTAATGGCTAAGCCAACATGTGGTGGAGAAGACATGCGGGTGTCTTTAGTAAAAACAATACTCTGCTTAATTAATAATTGATTGGAGCTCGATCAGAGGAACGCTAGGGGGGACAGCGATACTCTGATGTGGCCTCCCACACTGACATAGCGCTGGCTGTGAGTGTGTGTGTGTGTGTGTGTGTGTGTGTGTGTGTGCGCGTGTGTGTGTGTGTGTGTGATGTCTGTATTAAGCTCATATCCTATGCTGCATGTTAGGGTGAGATAATGACAAGCAGTTATCTATTTGACAAGGAACTTGAGAGCTTTCATGACCGAATTACTGATGGAAATCTTTCAAAAATAATTTCTTTCTTAATCATCACTGCACAAGTTACTGAGCATCTATAAGTTGAGACCAAATTAATTAGCTTAATGCATAAGCCTACTTAGTAAATTCAGTGCTACATCTTGTATTTGTTGTATGAATGTCTAATAACAGAATTATATAAAGTTCACGATGTTGTGACATTAGCCTAGTTGCTACAGAACACATGGGGCTTGAGTAAGCAATAAGCCCCAAGAGGCCATGAGTTATACTTATTTTACCACGGCTAAGGTGAGCTGTTAGATGCATAGCCGTGGTAAAATGAGCATAACTCATGGACTCAATGGGCTTATTGCTTTTCTAAAACTGTTATCACATTAACCCGTCATGATTTCATGAAAAGAAGACATAACAACGAGAAATGTAGTGACAAATGTAGCAATTGCTCCACCAAGAAATATAGTTCGTCTAGCTGAACTGTTTCCAAGCAACGCACAATCACAACCACCGTTCACTTTGCTATGTCGCAGCAATATGGAACGAAATGCGGTCGGAGCCGTGCTTTATCTTGGGTTTTCCAACGGCATGGAACGCGATTCAACCAATCACAATCGAGGGTCAAAACTACCAGTTTTAGAAGTGCTATTTTATGCTACAGTCTTGTACCTACAGTAGCCTACAGCAAAGCCAGAGCCCAGAGTAGGCTAGGCTAGGCTAGGCTACTTCCTGCCATATCCGTGTTGTGCTCACCAAGTGCTCTAAGTGGCAAAGGGGCCGACATCATTTGGTCCAACAGACTGAATAGAGACCTGGCAGCACACATTAGCTGAATGGGGCATATGAACAGACACTCACTGTCAGGGCACATGGAGAGTGTCACTTGGTAGCCATAATGACGCATAGCATCTCTACCATGGCTATTGTGAGGGGTTAGCTGTATTAGCATGTCTACCACGCTACTGTATGAGGTGCTAGCTATATTAGCATCTGTACCATGGATATGAGGTCCTAGCTGTGTTAGCATCTGTACCATGGCTATGAGGTGCTAGCTGAGTTAGCATCTGTATCATGGCTATGAGGTGCTAGCTGAGTTAGCATCTGTACCATGGCTATGAGGTGCTAGCTGTAGATTAGTTGTGCCCTAGCAGATTCTGGCTTGGCCTACTGAGAGGAAACTCTCTGGCCTCTATATGCTCAGACGATTAATCACCACTGGCTGCTTTGGCACGAAGCAAAGCCTGTGTCTGGATTTGTGAGTAGGCTAGCCAGACATTAATAGACTAGCAAAGCCTGTGTCTGTATTTGTGTGTAGGCTAGCCAGTCTTTAATAGACTAGCAAAGCCTGTGTCTGTATTTGTGTGTAGGCTAGCCAGACATTAATGGACTCCAAGATCGCTGAGGCTCACTGGGATTTGTACTTGCAGGGGCCCCATGGGCACAGATCACTGTCAGCACATGACATGTGGATCGAGTCCCACCGTCTTCTCTCTCTCTCTCTCTCCCTGTCTTGCCCTCTCTCTCATTCTCTTTTTGTTCTCTCTCCTCAAACCTTCCTTATATCTCTTTTTTCATCCTCATGTTCTCGCCCTGCTCTATCTCTGTCTTATTTTTCTCTCTTTTCTTCCCTCTCTCTCTCCTCCCCCTCTTCCCCCTGTAGCCTACATGTCCAGTCAATGGCTTTCTCTTCCTCTCATAGTTCTTTTGTATTCTGTATCTCTCACTGTCTGCTGTCTTTAGCTTCTACAGTTTCTTATGTCCTGCTCACAGATTCAGCTTTGGCATGACCAATCATGTGTTACATGGCCAAAACAGCCACAGAAACAATAGCCTAGAATAGGTATACATAAAAAAGAATAATAGAAAGAAACTAAAAAAATAATAAGCTCTGTCTCTCTCTGTCTCATCTGACTCAATTATTCTTTTCCTTCTTTCATTAGATTCCCTCTCTTATTCTGCCTCTTTCTTTCTCTCCATCATCGGCTAGTTGTGCACCTTCTTATTCTCCGTATCCTCTAAGCCCAGTGCCTCTCTTTCCAAAGACTAAGTCTGCCTATCTAACTCCCTCTCTCTCTCTCTCTCTCTCTCTGTTCATTTTTATTCACATCCTGTTGCTCCTGTGCTCTTGCAGCAGTCTCATACAATGCTTGACTGTCGGCCCAGACCTTCAGGTGTGCTCTAAACACACACACACACACACACACAAAGAGAGAGAGAGAGAGAGAGAGAGAGAGAGAAAATATTTCTTAAAATGCTGCAGAAACTGATCAGTGAAGCAGTGTAAGTAATTTCATGGCGGTGTGTTTTCCGAGGTGTTCCGCTGATGTTGGGTGAAGTGAGTTCTCCTGGTGTACACACACACACACACACACACACCGCCCTCTCTGGTGTGCTTTTGAGCCAGGCCAGGTGAGGTGTGTAAACACAGGCTAGCGCTGAGGCCTGTGTGTGCTTTGACATGCTCCACAGCCCTCAGAGTGATGGAGTCACTGAGGAGAGAAGTCACTCAGGCTGCCTATAGGCTTCGCAATCACCTCACCTCTCCTCCAATAACTTCCTCTTCTTGCGTTCCCTCATCTCTCCCCCAAAATCTCCTTACATCCTTTCATCTCTCCTCCAATGTCTTTTCTTTGCAGTCTTTCATCTCTCCTCCAATGCCTTCTTGTCTTCCCTCACTTCTCCTCTGCTTGTCTTTCCTTACTTGGCTTCTTCCACAAATTCTTCTTTGCTCTCCTCTTCTTCTTTCTACTCTTTATCTCTTCTCTCCTCTCCTCCGTCCTTCCCTCTCTTATTCCCTCCTCCTCCCCTTCCTTCTTCTCTGTTCTTTTATCTTCCCATCCGCTCTGTGCTTTCCTCTCCTCTCTTTCTCTACTCCTCTCTCCTCTCTTCTGTTCTCCTCTCATCTGTTCTCTTCTCCACCCCTCCCCCTCCTTCTCTACTCCTCCCCTTTCCTCCTCTACTTCCCACCCTCTCCTCTCTTCTCCTCTCCTCTCCTCTCTTCTCCTCTCTTCTCCTCTCCTCTCTTCTCCTCTCCTCTCCTCTCTTCTCCTCTCCTCTCTTCTCCTCTCCTCTCCTCTCTTCTCCTCTCCTCTCCTCTCTTCTCCTCTCCTCTCTTCTCTTCTCCTCTCTGTCTCTCTCCTCTCCTCTCTTCTCCTCTCCTCTCTGCTCCTCTCCTCTCTTCTACTCCTCTCCTCTCCGCTCCTCCCTCCTTCCTGCCCCCACTGCTGCTGCTGTTGCTGCTGCTGCTACTGTAGTTCATCTGCATTGATGTGGCTGGAGTGTTGGCTCTCGTGAGCCCAGCTTACGCTCGTGAGATGAGTGTTTGGGAAGAGGTGAGGCTCCTCCCCTCCCTGTCCGGCTGTCCGCACACGCTCAGTGGCATCCTGACATGCCCGTAGGAGAAGTGGAGTGCACTATGCAGTATAGTAGCTTCCACTGGGATAAGTGAAAATGCTTCTGCATTGGGATGCAGTCCAGAGGGAATGTTAAAGGCCAACACTTGTCAGTATTCTCGTGCATTCTGTACACCTTGGTGTTTCAGGTGTTTTATTGCAGTTGTTTTCATTTGTTCCCCTGCCTGTGGTAAGAAATGGAAACAAGTGCATCATGAAAGACTCAGAGGAAAGACTCAAGATGTATGGATTGTACAGTGGCGCTGGGAAATGTAGTCTTTTATGCCATACCTTTGCAACTGTATCACTGTGCTACAGCATTCTGCACATGTGCAGAAGCATCTTGAATTATTCAGCAGTAGATGGCTGGTGCAACATGAGCTGTGCAGTCAGACACGGACTCAGACGGACAAGAGGCTCACCGTCGTCCACCGGCCTGGTCTGACGCCAACAGACAGCAGCCGACTGCGGCCCAGGTCTGGCCCAGGCCCGGTTGAACTGTGGGCCGCAACTGAGACTTGAGCTGGGTTACTGGTCCAGTCAAGGTCCTGCTTCAGGGCGGGACAAGGCCAGGAACTTTAGCCTGAGGAGGAGGCTCAGCTCAGGGCTACAGTTCCCGGTCTAACCAGAGTGGTTTGGGCCGGACTTGGGCCGGACCTGGGTAAGACTCCTGACTCAGAGTCCGCTACAGTCTGGGTGTGTCGCCCCATGGAGTGTCTGTGCATGTGATTTGCATAAACAAGTTCGAGGATTGCGAGTCGGAGAGCATGTCCGAGTTAACCAATTAACAAACAACGCTATTTCTTAAACCAGTGGTCTCTCTGACGGAGAGAGTGTCAAGCTACATGATTCACACACACACACACACACACCACACACACACACACACACACACCAGGAGTCGCGGGGGGTGGCAAACCACAGGAATTCTGTAGTGCTATTTCACAGCTACAGCCATGCATTGCTTTGCATGTATTCCACAGACAAAAAAGTGTTAAAAAAAAAGTCCGACTGCACTTGAAACTGTCGGTTCAGTTATAAAATCTTCGCTGCAAAAGATATATGCAAGAGGGAGCACTTCTCTTTCACATTATGGGTTTACTTACTTATTTTTCATTGGAAGTTACATCTATGGTGTGAGGACTTGTATATTCAACCTGTTGTGCATTTAAATGACAGATGGTCTGCATACTGTATGAATGTGTGTGTGTGTGTGTGTGTCTGTGTGTGTGTGTGTGTGTGTGTGTGCAAAAGAGAAAGACTATGACATACTTACAATTGTATTGAGGATTTTAGTCTTCATATTTTTAATGTATTTGGTTCACTTGAAAGCAGGCTTCCCATCACTGTTGCAGTCACACAAGTTCACTCTCTGGAAATTAATTTAAACCAAAACATGACATTTATGGAACCCTTTAATTCACTCACTTGTTTTTGGAGTGTACAATAGTTAGTTGTATGCATAATGTGTGATTTATTTGTATCCGAGTTTGTGTGTGTGTGTGTGTGTGTGTGTGTGTGTGTGTGTGTGTGTGTGTGTGTGTGCGCGCGTGTGTGCATACATACAAGCTATTGTTCACTGTATGGGTGTATACGCATGTTAAGTGTACCCCTTGCCTCTTTTGTATGTTGCGTATGCCTGTCTGAATGCTGTGTGTGCGTGTGCATGTGTGTGTGTGTGTGTGTGCGTGTGTGTGTGTGTGTGTGTGTGTCGTACAGGCTTGAAGACCATTGTGGGTGCTCTGATCCAGTCGGTGAAGAAGCTGTCGGATGTGATGATCCTGACTGTGTTCTGCCTGAGTGTGTTTGCCCTGATTGGACTGCAGCTCTTCATGGGGAACCTGCGGCACAAGTGTGTGTTCTGGCCCATCGACTTCAACACCAGCTACCTATCCAACGGCAGCCGAGGCTTCGACTGGAACGAGTACATCATGAACGACAGTGAGTCCTCTTCCTGACTAGGATTGGGTACCGACCGCACAGTAACACATAGAAGTACTGAATGTTTACACATAGCACAGAACAGTACTGAATGGTAACCCATAGAACAGAACAGTACTGAATGGTAACCCATAGAACAGAACAGTACTGAATGGTTACACATAGCACAGAACAGTACTGAATGGTTACACATAGAACAGAACAGTACTGAATGGTAACCCATAGTACAGAACAGTACTGAATGGTAACCCATAGAACAGAACAGTACTGAATGGTTACTAAAAGGAGTAGTGTCCCTGTGCTCAGCCTTTTGATGTCCAGGTGCTGGTCATGTGCAGTCTTCAGTAAAATCCACAAAAGGTTCAAATCACTGCACACTGGTAAACTTCTGAACAGCACATTTCGCTATTGCTTCATCAGCAGTTACAATAAAATATCAGCGCTCAAGTGGTGTTCACCAAATAGCACAAGCGCTACTGAGTTCATTTCAGATCAGTTCATGTCAGTTCATAGCAACTTTCAGTACTTTTTAGATGTGACTTAATTGTGGTCCTAAATTTGACTCCCAACTGTGTAATATAAAACAAGAAAAATAAAGATAGTAAAAGCATCATTCTGTAGAGCAGTGCAGTGGTAAGAGTTCCTCAAGAGAAGACAGCTGACGAATGTGAATCACTTTGGATAAAAGTGAAATCAGCTAAATGCATAAATACATGTTTGATGAAAATGATAATACTTTGTCCTGTGTTTTGAAAAGAGACTTTGAGAATAAAATTGATTTTTTTTTGCAGATTTTAGAAGTGTATGAGTCAAATATTAAGATTTTCTTTGTCTTCAAATTTTTGACATCCATATTCACTGTTTTATCAGCGTTTTTATGTCAATTATAAAATAATTATAAAAAATTCCTATGGAGTTTTATTATAGGTGAATAGGGTAAAAATTTTACTAAATGGTATTCCCACAAAACTTCTTCAGCTGATTATTTACATTAAGAGAAAACTTTTTTTGTATTGGAAGTTTTCTGAAATATCATGTATGAATATGTAAATGGCGCATTTATATTAAATATATGGAACAATTAGGCCTATCAGAATTTTGGCCTGTATCATATGGGTAAACAAGTAAAATATATATTTTCTAGAAGCCTACAGTCTGTACATGTGATTTAATATGCACTGAAACTGGTAAAGGTGCACTGTAAGCCCCCATAGCCCATAACTGAAAAGTATGCTCATTTTTGCATATTTCAGTGAATAAGGATCATCTACACTCATGTATATAGTATTTCAAAAAACTTCCAATACAAAAAAGTATTGACTTCATGTAAATAATCAGATTGGGAAGTTTCGAGAGGATATCTATCGTTTAAATTTTTTAACTGTGAAAATGAAAAGTAAAAATTTGAAGACAAAGTAAAATATCATGTTCTACCCCAGTCTAATCAATTAAACCAAAAAAATCAATTTTAACAAGAAAATCCAGCGAGAATACACCAGGTACAGTACTATAACCAGTAGGACACCTAGTTCTGTGGTCACCACTATCCACTGTTTCACTGTATGACGTGTATGTAGACACACAGAAATACGTTATCGGCCTATAAATATTTTATACGAAACATACAAACATAAATACTAAAAGGCTTTAGATGTTTGTCTCGCATATCTTCGCATATCGCATATCGCATATCTTCGCATATCTGTAGTTTAATCAGTAACCACTTTGCTTAGGCAATTCTTGACTGAGGGTTCTGTGTTGTGGCCCTTTGGCCGTAGTGTTTGAGTGGGGCTCTACTCTCCAGCCCACCCATGCAAGCAACATAATATGCCCTGACTGACCCAGAGATGTGCCCTTTGCATTGCAGCGAATTTCTACTTCCTGCCAGGCCAGCTGGACGCTCTGCTCTGTGGGAACAGCTCAGACTCAGGGTGAGTCCGCCATGCTGAGCTCATCAGGACACACACAAACACACACACACTTCCCAGCAGCCAGACTCTAAGGAACTTACTATGTGTGTGTGCTCATCAGGACACACACACTTCCCAGCAGCCATACACTAAGGAACTTACTGTGTGTGTGTGTGTGTGTGTGTGTGTGTGTGTGTGTGCTCATAAGTACACACACACACTTCCCAACAGCCATACACTAAGGAAGCCATTGTGGCTTTTTTATGAGATGTGCATCTCTCACACTCTTTTGCCCTCTCACTTACTGTGTGTGTGTGTGTGTGTGTGTGTGTGTGTGTGTGTGTGTGTGTGTGTGTGTGTGTGTGTGTGTGTGATATGAACAAGAGAGAGAGAGAAACACTCTCCATTGCAGTATTAGAAGGCTTACGCTTATCCTGCATGGATTACGTGTTCAAACT
>JASCQY010114498.1:0-2500 GCA_030264315.1 Sardinella tawilis
GTGTGTGTGTGTGTGTGTGTGTGTGTGTGTGTGTGTGTGTGTGTGTGTGTGTGTGTGTGTGTGTGTATGTATGTGAGAGAGAGAGAGAGAGAGGGAGAAAGTGTGTGTGTATGTGTGTGTGTGTGTGTTTGTGAGAGAGAGAGGGAGAAAGTAATGAGAAAGAGTAGACAGCAGAAACAGCAGGTGTTATCTTGATGAGGAACCTTCCAGGTCTGATGATTGCCATGTGCCAGAGATAGAGAGAGAGACAGAAATGAATGAGACGGAGAGAGAGAGAGAGAGAGAGAGAGAGAGAGAGAGAGAGAGTTAAGAAGCTGTGAATGATGAGAGACACTGCTCTGATTTGGCCTGATTTTCTTCCTAACTATTTTTACTTATTTGCCTCAAGTATTGCTTATTTCTATCACACACACACACACACACACACACACACACACACACACACACACACACACACACACACACATCATGTATAGACACACACAAACGCACACACACACACACACACACACACACACACACACACACACACACACACATAGAAAAACACACACACACAATCAAAACCTAAGTAACGCAACCAAGATAAAAGCAGTCCTAGTCTCCTCAGTTCCACAAACTGTGCAGAAAACAAAGGCCTTACTAGTGAGCATTTCCAGTATGCCTCCTGAATCATTAAACCAGCAGGGAAAAAAGAACAACAAAGCACCTCAGCAGAAAAACAGAGAGAGAGAGAGAGAGAGAGAGAGAGAGAGAGAGACCTCGATCAGACCCCTGGGAAAAACAAGAACGGTCGTGGCCCTGTGCTTTGAAATGCCGCCAAACAGACCTTCCCCCTCAGCCCCCAGCGCATCATTCCCGCCCCCCAGGAGAAATCCCAGGGCCCCCGGGCTACTGCCTCTCTCCTGACCCCGAGAGAGAGGGGAAAAACATCACTCTTCACTCTCTTCCTCTCCTTCTCCCTTTCTCTCTCTCTCTCTCCCTCCCTTTCTTTCTCTATCCATCACTCCATCTCCCTCTTTCCAAGTTTCTCTATCCCATTGTCCTTGTATCTCTACACTTTCTCTTCTCTTTTCTCCTCCCTTATCCTTCCAACTATCTTTACTCTACTATCTCTCTCTCTCTCTCTCTCTCTCTCTCTCTCTCTCTCTCTCTCTCTCTCTCTTCTCTTCTGTTCTGCACACGTAACCAGTATTGCTTCTGGATGAGTTGCCTGATATCACAGCCAGGCAGCAGCAGTTCCAGCTTCATCAGCATGTTTTGGGCATGACTGGCCTTCACTCCAGGAATTTATCAGGACTAAAAGCAAGCGTACACACACTCTCTCTCTCTCTCTCTCTTTAATGCACACACACACACACACACACACACACTCATGCCGCCACTACTACAGAGGACAACCATCAGTCAGGAGAGGTTGCGCATAGTATTTCACTCACAGATCTATACTGTATACACACACATTCACACTCACACCAGTGTTCAGATTACTGAATGTTTTCAGTCAAAACACGTACAATTGTCCAAAACACTTCTAAACACACATTCATACACACCAAGTCAAAGAAATATGTAAACAAATATGTAAATCCAAAAGACAGACACACACACACACACACTCAAACTTCCAAATAAACAAATGCGTGATATACACAATGACAAATGCAAATGTGCAAACAAGCACACTAAAGTTCTTCTTCTCATTGACAACCCAGAGTTTCATTTGCAAAGACAAATAGCCTTCAGTCTGAGCCAGGCAGTATTGCACACTGGTGCATTTCTCCAAACTGGGCTAAATTAGAGGCCTCTAAAGCACCACATTGCCATTGGCCACTACCATCTCTCTGTACTGTACCACCAGTCCACCCATAAAACGTGGATTATGGACGACTCGAGAGAATCAAAAATGCTGAAAGTTTGAGAGAAAAAAAAAACACTGTAGGCGATCCAAACAGTGTTGTGCTTTTGTAGCATCTCCAGTGTGAGTTCACCCATGAATAAATAACTCTACTGAGGGTATGGATCACTTTCTCCCTCTCACCCCCCCTCTCCCTCTCTCTCTCTCTATTTCCTCCTCCTTCATTCTCTCTCTACCTCACCCCTTTCCCTCTCTCTCTCTATCTCTCTCTCTCTCTCTCTCTCCAGCTCTCTGTCTCTGTTTCTGTCTGAGAATCTGCTGACTTCAGGACCACATTAGCATCAGAAAGCCGTGTCTCACGCTGCGTCCGACTCCTCCGTGGTGAATCTGCATTTAATCATCGATTGATGAGCGCTGTGCTGTCTAAATGCTTTTGGGAGGCTCTGTTCTTGGACCATGCTCTGAAGTTTGGACCCAGACACCACGGGCTTGAAGCTGAGGAGTATAGTCTTCAGCAAGGGGCATCGGTGTTGGGGGAATTAGTCTAGTTTATGTTGTCAACTGGGGCCCTAAAACTTACTTGCAAAAGTCAAGTTAGGGAGGTTGGATTTGCATGGAATTGAATGTGAATACACAAATATG
>JASCQY010114498.1:12500-16280 GCA_030264315.1 Sardinella tawilis
TGTTAAAACCTTGTACAGTAATTGCCTTGCCTCAGTAATATCACTGCAACAAATGGCCAAAAAAAAGACAGACAAATTGTCAGCCGTTCTCTGCAGTGGAGCACTGCTGGTCAACCAAAGTGAGTTTTCAAAGACAGGCCTAGTGGTGTGGTGGTGTATTGTGGTATGTGTGTTAGGGTGGTGGTGGGGTGGGGGGTTGGACGTCTTTGTCCTTTGAAGCATGAATGAGGTGTTGCATTGCAGGTAAGAGTCTGACATAGAGTCCCCGGACCAATTCATCACTTGTCTTGTCCCGTCCCAGGAGACGCCACAGTTGGCAAAACTCCAGCATGACGTTGCAGAGTCTCAGCCATCTATCAGCTTTCAAATGCGCTTGTCAAGAGAGGGAAGCTTTTTGATTTCATTTTAAAACACGGGGGCCAGTTAACGAGCTAATTCATTAGCGACGTGGAGCACATTCAAGCGTAGGAGGAAACACCAGCAAAGTGCTCCTTTCCCTGTTTGTTGACTGCCGAGCTGTCAGACATAATTAGAGCCCCTCCATTCCTACTTCTCACCTCGGCAAACAACCGAAAAGGGGTGCAGGGCGTAGAAGGGAAGAGAGGGGATGGGGGGGAGGGGAGGAGAGGGGAGGGGAGGGAGGTAAAAACAGAAAAATCCTGCACGCCGGCAAACAAAATTTCCATTTGCGTCAAAATTCAATTAGCCCGATCCCCAATCATTCCCGAGCGCCCACGAGGTGAAACCAGAGTGGCCTTCCATTAAACAGTAGGGTTACTGACATTTAAAAGCACACTTCAACTGGCAGTCGAGGCGTTATTATTAGGAGTCAAGTGGGTTTGAAGAAGACACCCTGCAAACACTATCACAATTTCGAAAAAATGCGATGACGAAGGC
The DNA here is from genome assembly GCA_030264315.1 of Sardinella tawilis. Lineage (NCBI taxonomy): Eukaryota > Metazoa > Chordata > Actinopteri > Clupeiformes > Clupeidae > Sardinella > Sardinella tawilis. Next base: position 13,398 of record JASCQY010114498.1, read on the forward strand.
AGGCAGAACGCAAGTGGCTTCGGCAAGCTCATGCAGACGCATTGACGGCAATTGAAAGGCTCTCTGTGTTCTCCACGAGAGCCGACCACTCTCCACCAAACATCCTTGAAGAAAACTTTCGCAAATGTCAAGTGCAGATTGCAGATTGCACTCAAAGGCAGTCCTTCGCACTACAAGATGCTGCAGAGGCGGATGGCACGGCGCATCTCTGCTTCAACCACTGACTCAGGATCAGCACCGTGCACATCTCTGCATCAGCTCAGGAACGCTCGGCCTGTTCTAAAATCAGCAGATGTCCTCGACAGTGACCCAGACGACCACCGTCTCTCATTGGTGGATTATTCACATTCTGGTGGAGGCTAAAACAATCTGGATGAGGAGAACGCGGGTTAGATAACTGCACTCTAAATGGTAATGCGGGCTAGGTGTCTGGGAGCGGCGGGGACCGTGCTGCTTGGGGGCCTTCATTAAGCATTCACCATGGGCACACCTAAAGGAGGGGTTGGGGCGGGTTGGGGTAATGCGAAGGGGCAGGAGCGAAACCCATCGCTGCCCTGCCTTGTGCCCACGCACCAGACAAACAGACAGCCAGACAAACAGCAGAGAGGCCCTGAATCGATTTAGAGTTCAACAAAGGACAAATGTGAGTGTGAAACCACACAGAGAAATAATAAGAAAAATAAATAAATACATATAGAAAAATAAAACAGACAACTTCAAAACAATACCAAAATAGTGTGTGAGAGGAAACAGGGTGTGTGTGTGTGTGCGTGTGTGTGCGTGTGTGTGTGTCAGGGAAGGGGAGGGGGTGGGGATTGTGGGGATGTGATCTGTTTCTTTCATTCCCAGCTAAGTGGGGGCACACAAATAGCAATTTCTGCTGAACACCGATTTGTTCACGGAAACAGATTTTTGCTTTGTTTTGGTCTGGGAGAGGGGAGTGGAGACTTGACTTGCCCGCTGGGAAAAAGCTGTGAAGGGAGCAGTCTGTACCGCCCAGCTCCGCTCAATAGCCCACCAACTTCACAATAACCTCACTGAATTAGGCAATCAATCGACGTCATCTGTTAATCAATTCCCAATTAGCGCGGACAGAAGCTGCAATAATCCAGAGAAATGCATCATGATAATCTCTCCCGGGGTAAAGGAGATTGTGTTACCTCCTGATGGTTGCGCTGTGCTGGCTCAGGGAGTGGCCAAACTTGCTGTTACCTGCAGGGCGGATCAATACCAGTTATTGTGTCATGCTGTGGTGGTGGATTGGGTCATGAGCTGATACGATACACCACCACATGATGTGTGTGACAGTATTTGTAGATGTGTGTGTGTGCGTGTGTGTGTGTAATGTGTGTGTATTCCTTTCTCTCTCTCTGGGTGTTTCTATATGAGCTTTTGTATAGTATACTGTATGTTGAAATGCAAGAGAAAGAGACGAAGATATACAGTATTTCCTGTGTATGTCTACAGTATATCAGTCTACAGTATACAGTATATATTTTTGTTTTTCTTGTGTGTGTGTGCGTGTGTGTGTATGTATGTGTGTGCTTGCGTGCGTATGTGTGTGTGTGTATGTGTGCGTTTGAGTGTGTGTGTGTGTGTGCGCGTGTGCGCGTGCGTGCGTGCATGTGTGTGTGAGTGTGTGTGTCTGTATGTGTGTGTGTGTGCGTGTGTGTGTTTAGATGATTCATCACTACTCTCCCTGACAGAGGGGAGCCCATAGGATAAACAGACACATAGCAGTGTAGAATCAGTCTGTTGTAGACACACACTCACACACGCTCTAATGCCCACATTCAAACTGATGTTTGCTCACAAATATTTGTTTCACACACACACATACACACACACACACACACACACACAAACACTAAAACCATCACGTATTATCAGCCATAAATTATTCATTCATCACCTAATTACAGACGCCCGTATAAGAGATATGCCCTAATTAAAATGCCCAGACATAAAAAAAAACAGCCCATACCAAATGTGCAGGCAGAAAAGAAAAAAGAAGAGCTCTCTTGGCTCCCATTGGAACAAACACCATTGTGCTTCTCTTTTTTGGCATTTGGCATAGGTTGTGAAGAAGACGTGTTGTTGGCAATAAACGAGGCAGCCCAACCTCGTCCAGCCAGTCCTTCATCTCTGGGATTCTTTGGGGGCTGTTGGTGGAGAAGGGCCACATGTTGTTATTGCTAGTCCTGCTGGCTGTCGCGTTCATAAGCCTGCTGTTGATTGACTGGGGGGATTTACATTTTTTTTTCCAGTTAATGTTTTAATTAGGGCACGCAGGCATTTAACAATGCAGAGCATTGGAAAGGTATACACAGATGCATGCATATACACATACAGTACACACACACGTGTAGACACACCATACACACATACTGTACATACACACACTCACAAATACACACAAGCACATACACAGAGAGATGCCCACACACACAAGTGTACATGGAAATGTAGACACACATGCAGTATTCCATGAATGTGCACAAACACAGACAGGGACAGACATGCTCACACACACGCACACACACAAACACTGTACACAAGTGGCAAGTGTACACTCACATAAATCATTATGGAGATGGATTATTGAACATGAAGTACAAGTGAGGATGCTTTGTCTCTAGTTAGATAAATGAGCCAAGCCTGGACGAGGGGAAAGGAAGAGAGGATGTGAGAGAAGAAATGAGAAGAGAGGAGAAGAAAGACGAGAGCAAAGACAAAGGGAGCGAAGAACAAAATTAGACAGAAAAAGGAAATATAGTGCCAGACTGACTAGCAAAACAAGCAGAGCGACTCTGTGTGTGTGTGTGTGTGTGTGTGTGTGTGTGTGTGTGTGTGTGTGTGTGTGTGTGTGTGTGTGTGTGTGTG
>JASCQY010114505.1:0-10806 GCA_030264315.1 Sardinella tawilis
CGCACACACACACACACACACACACACACACACACACACACACACACACACACACACACACACACACACAAACACACGCACAAACACACACACACATATTCTCTTTTAGCACCTATAACCCTTCAGTTAACAAACCTACTCTTGGATTAAACATAAAAGAATTTGGCTGTCTGACAAAGACGTCTTCCTAGTACTTGGCATAAATCAGAGGAACTCACCTTGGTCTCAGACAGCCGACTTGTTACTGCGGGGTCTGACAGAATTTCTGTTATATAAGGACAGAAAACAGTTCAAGAGTAGAAGATTAATTTAGTCCACTACGGATCAAACTGACATCATCTTAGGTGAATTCACTTGTGTGTTCTCAACTTAAGTTCTGCATTTTTCTGCCATTATACAAATGTAACTGACAAAAGGAGAATTGGACAGTATGAGAGATCCAAACTGAGCGCCCCCCCCCCCCAGACTCTGACCCATGAGGCTCTCGAAAGCAAACCGTGTCCTGTGCTATGCAGCACTGTCACAATTTCTTTCATAATCCTACTGCCGTTTCTATTGTTTTCCCTCTTGATCACATGATGCAAAGCATTTAAGCTGCATGTGATCAAATTGGGCTCACCGTAAATAAGCATGGGAGTGATTACTGCTGCAGTACAAAGCATGGGGCTTTATGTACTGCAGGAAAAAAGGCTGTGCAATACTTTACAGTGTGATTTCAATTACAATTTTCACTTCCAATGATTATAAAACATCATTATTTAAAAAACACTCTCTTTTGCAAATACATTTCAGATATCCATTGTTAAAAAGACCGAAACCAAGTTGTTTATACACTATTAGGCCCTAAATGAGCTTATGAGTTTTATTATGGTTCTACTATGGTTCTTTCCCAACCTTTCAGTGAGTACTTGTGCCCGGAGGAGGAGTGCACGGTCATGAACTTGGGCCGGTTCTCCAGAAGAAGCTTGTTGTCCTGCCGCACAGCCTCTTTGAACAGGTAGTTGATGAACTGGTCCTTCACGAAACCTGGACTGCCCACCAGCACACACTTCACCACTGCGACAAAGCAACAGGAACAAGTGAAGTGATGAATAAGCTTTATTGATTTCCTGTGACAAACATCAAAATCTAGAAGCAGAAGCGGGCCAATCGAAACAGTTCCAAGTTTGCAAAGGAAAATAATCTGACCATCAATCAGGACCCACTTGGCCTTTCAGGTCACTGACAAACAGACATTTAATCGACAACTTCCCCAATTTCCACTATCAAGGAAACCAGGAAGCCAAAGAGCAAATAGAGAAGTAGCCTAAGCTTCTTACCATCAAAGTTGATATGTCGCAGAATCCCCTGCATGACGGCCTCATAGAATCGTTCTAGAGCCTGTGGGAACATTATGAAATATTTGGTAATGGAACCAATTCAAAGTTTGTAGGAACATTTCAAAACATTCACTCAAAGAACCATTCTAGAGCCATCACAGACAATCAAATATTATAAAAATAATCAAATATTAGCTTGAAATATGGAAAATGCTGTTCAACACAAACTATATAACCATAATATTGTGAATAATAGCCAACAGAAGAAGATAACATTTATAACTAACTGTAATAACTATCATTATAACAGTGTAATTGCTGCCTTATGTGATCCTCACCTTCTCGTGCTGGGTGCAGCTGCCTTTGCGCTTGCGAGGGATGGTGACCTCAATCTTGGCCCTGAGTAGGGTCATCGCCGAGGTCACCAGGACGATGTTGGCAAGTCCGTCCTGCATCACCACGGCAGCAACATCAGCCTTCTGTGTGGGGTCGCACGCTTGTTCTGTAGGTCACACACACACACACACACACACACACACCCTTCATTATGTACTCCTGTTGTTAAAGATGTCTTACTACAGCATACCGCAATATTGTAGATATATGCCTCTCAATATGTCCACAAATCAGGCTACAATACTGACAATATTAGAATATTTTATAATATTAGTCATTAGACAGTATTTGTACTAAGCAAATTGCACATTGGCATCACTGATAACAGAACAATTAAAAGTGCCCTATGAGATGTTGCATGGTTTTTAGCGCCCCCTGAATACTTGGTGGAAAAAGTCCCGTCTCTGGAGACAACACAGGGGCTGTAAACGTCAAACAAACACTAGGGGCACAGGCTTTGCACCAAAACATAACAACCCACCTTTCAGCCAAACACCAACAAGATGGTCAGAGGAGGGGTGGGAGGTAGTGAGCATGCATTTACATTTACATTTATGCATTTGGCTGAAGCTTTTATCCAAAGCGACTTACAAATGAGGATAAAACATTCAAACAACAGCACAATATAATGGAAACTAAGCTAATTAGTGCTAAAAGGTGCATCCTGTTGGTATGAAGTCAGCAGTAGATAAAGTGCAAGAGGGTAGCATGCACATATGTAGGTGTGTGTGTGTGTGGGGGGGGGGGGGGCCGTGACCAAAGTTGATTTATAAACGGGAATTTGATAGTAGCATTATGTTTGTTTTTGTCTGTGTTTATGTGGAATGTCAACAAGAGTGACATCATGCAGGATCTCATAGTGCACCTTTAAAGATACTTTACCGATTCTGTCCAGAACAACACTATCCCAGATTTTTTTGGCCAGAGTGAATTTCCTGTTCAGTTCCAGTTCAATAGTGTGATAGGCACCCATCTGGCAGGAAATACTGCTATTAGTGCATACTCATATAGCATACAAAACAGCATATATTCATGTATACTGTACAGCATACATACACAATCTGGATCTGCTATTAGTACATACTCGTGTATACAGCATACACAATCTAGATCAGCAATGAGTACATACTCATGTATAGAGCATTCACAATCTGGATCTGCTATCAGTACATACTCATGTATACAGCATTCACAATCTGGATCTGCTATCAGTACATACTCATGTATACAGCATTCACAATCTGGATCTGCTATCAGTACATACTCATGTATACAGCATACACAATCTGGATCTGCTATTTCACATACTCAAGCCATCTTGTTAATTTGCTGATAGCCAACTCTACAGTACATCACAAATACAAAAGTACATTCTTCAGTTCATACCATATCAACAAAACAAATCAATGTGTGTGGACATGTTGACAATCTGTTGTAGTTGGTATTGAGATAGTGATCAGTAACTGCAGGGTTTTTTCTCCTCACCTTGACATACTGGTTTTCCTCGAGGTTAGTTCCTTTGACGCGGAGCTGGCATGCCTGAGAATCGAAGTCGATCGTTTCCACGCACACGGTCAGGGTGGTGCGGACACGAGAGCTACTGCTACTGCCCGTGGACGACTCTGTCTGCACCTTCCTGTGTGAAAGAATGCATGCAAAGCATTATGGGGAAAACCCAAATTCACTATTAAAGATGGGCAAAAATGGACAGGGATGATGTTAGTTGCCTTCACTTATACAACACTTACTTTTTTACTGTTTACTGCTGATTTGTGCAGAGTTTGCCCATAGTTAAGGCGTGACAACAAACACCTCCCACCTTGACTACCGGTACATACTCTATAAAGATAATGCACTTGTATCACACTCGCTGCTTTACGAAAAGTTCTATCATTATAGGCTATTTATTTTTTTGTGCTTCCTAGCATATATCATATGAAATTGCACAATATAACCTTTCCCATGATAATAGTCACTAGTCTCTGATACTGAGTAACCCACCCCCACCCCTTCCTGTGACAACTAATTTTCTGCAGGAGACACTGTTTGTGTGTGACTATTTTTTTTTTCATCTTCAAGAGAACAATATTATAAGAAAGCGTCATGAGACAATTTGTAAAATTTGTACAAATATAATTGAATTGAATAATGTACTTTTCCATTGTCTGCCAAACAGTGAGGTGAGAAAAAAAGAGAAACAGGATAGATAGCACACCTGATGGTGGAGGCGCGTAGACTATCCCCCACCTGCACCAAGTTGTAGGTGTGCCACATGTCCTCAGCCTCTTCGGGAATCAGGGTCACCTGCCTGCAAGAGACCCCAACACACACACACACACACACACGCACACACACACACACACGCACACACACACGCACACACACACGCACACACACTCAGCAAGGGCCAACAGATCTACAAAAACAACGCCATCTAACAGCTAAATCTTCAGTTTAAACAAGGAATAACAAATTCCTTGAAAATAACAAATACAAAGCCATGCACGCTACTGTATGTCTGAACATAACGTTAATGGTGTTATTTATGATGTGTTTGATTCTCCGTCATAAGATAAACGCGCTTTATCATGAGAAAATACATTGCCCCTGGAAGCAGCTAGCGACTTGGCTAGCAGCTGTGCATGTGGAATTCTGCAGATTGAAAATGTGAACAGGTGGCACGCTTAGCTCAAGGCAACACAGACCTACTGAGACTCAATGCAAACAGGGAAAGCTAACATAGCACATCAGGATACCCTTAATGTTAGCTAACCTAAATGGAAAACAAAGTAGACTGAAAACAGATAGTTTAGCTAACAGTCCACCAAGCTAATCATCCAAATAATGTGATCCCTGTCACTTACCCGGCATTGTCTTTCTCGATGTCTTTGTGGAGCAACTTCATGGCAAGAAAAGTCTAATTTAACGACTAAAGTATGTATCTCAAATAAGGTATGTTATTCCATTGATTCAAATAAATAAGTTATTTTTAAGCGACATAAACAGGCCATCCTTCTTTTACTATGGAATGAATCACTACAGTACAGGCCGTCGCGTGTCCATTGCGTCATTCCACACAGCAATTCCAAATTTGGTCACTTCCGTGGACGACAAAAAGAGACAAAAAATATCCATCCTTTCCCTTCAGACATTGATATTTGCATTTGTTTGCACACCTCGAGTTACTTTTTAGAAATAATTAAATATAAGAAACGTTTCTTTCAATCACGTGAATTGGAATGGAGGTGTTTAATATGGCCAATAACAAGATTGCTTTATTTCCAGAATTGAAGGGATGTCTTAATGTTGCTGTACTGTCCATATTTTACCGACAAAACTCACAAAATATGCGTTAGAATTTAACTGAATGATTTAATATTCTGTTGTCACTGTAATTTGTACTCCGTGACTGAAATATGTAGCAGCCAATCCGCAACGAAATAACTGTTTCACTGAGTCTTGGGAGGAGCCTTCAACAACCTATGAATCCAAAGAATCAGCCCTTCAACCCGCCTCTTTACGTGCTCAACAACCGCTTCCTCTAGCTTCGTATCTGGAGGGACGGGAAAAGAAACGTTGAAACTTAGAATATTTATTTAATTTAGGGTTTATAGATAAAGCAAAGTTTAAAGTGGTGTTTTGCAGCTCAGATATTGTGTTCCTTATTGCTCTCCTCTTATTCTTCTTCCATTGCATATTTTCAGAGTTATCCTCTATTTACCGTAGTGATAGCTGTGTAGTTAAGCCCGCCGTGTTAGCTAGCTAATTGGCTAGCTAGCGACTAGCCTCTCTTTTACTCTCCCGTGCTGACTCCAGTTGTTCGGAAAAAAGGACCATTTTAACAAGACCCAATGGCAGAGTCTGACAAGTTGAACATAGATTCGATTATACAGCGCCTGCTTGAAGGTAAGATAGTTGGTTGCGCATTGCCTTGCAAGAGTGTTTGCATATCTGACGCGAGTAAAAGGCAAAGATGGCCACAGTGTAACAACTAGCAACAAATAGTAGTGCTATGTGGGCACTAGCTAATTAGCAAACAGCTACATCTATATCCAGTGCTATTCTAGGCAGAGACTGTTCATGTGTAGTTAGCAAGCCACATCCTGTGGTAAAAGTTTAGACTAGCATCAGTGTGTAGATTATTGGGTTAGCTAGCTTAGCAGCTCTGATGGATGGATCCACCATTTTTCCAGAGGGTTGCGTGAAAGTTTGAATGAGTAACCTTAATGAATGGCAGGCAAGCTAACGTTATTTAGCTAGGGTTAATATAACGTTATTAACTGTCGAATTTACCGGATGAAATGTTTCGCTAAACATGTGTGATGTTGAAATTGACAAAGGTTATTTACTGAAAGTATATGGGCCGAAAGCTTTACGCAAGCGCGATGCGAGGGATCATTGCTGTTGTTGGAAGATCTCTTCACACAGAGTGGTGTACAACAACAGGGTCTTGGAGAAGAAATAGCCCGCTGAATCCTATGTGTGCATGGAGACTTGCGAATGCGATCTCCTTGGGTCTTTTAATCACCTTTCTCTTCCTGTCTCCACATCAGTGAAGGGTTCCAGGCCTGGAAAGAACGTTCAGCTGACTGAAAATGAGATCCGCGGTCTTTGCCTGAAATCCCGGGAGATTTTCCTCAGTCAACCAATTCTGCTGGAACTAGAGGCACCGCTAAAGATTTGTGGTAATTATTGATCCATTGTCAATTTGCAGAAATATGCAACGTAGCATGAAATGTTGTCCAGACAGTTATTGTTTTGGCCCGGCCTTACAGGCATGTGGGTTTGGCTGCATCCCAGTGAAGACTTGAATCGACTTCCATGATTGACTGATTCATTGCAGACAGGCTTTAGTGCTTAGAGTTTGAGGTTACATGTGGATTCAGTCAAAATGTGTTTGGATTTGTTAAAGCATAGTACCTATCCTTGTGTAAGATGTTTGAGTTGCAAATGTTATCCGTGTGATCTGCTTCAGGTGATGTCCACGGTCAGTACCACGACCTCTTGAGGCTGTTCGAGTATGGTGGCTTTCCCCCAGAGAGCAACTACTTGTTCTTGGGTGACTATGTGGACAGAGGCAAGCAGTCCTTGGAGACCATCTGTCTGCTGTTGGCCTACAAGGTCAAGTACCCTGAGAATTTCTTCCTTCTGCGAGGCAATCACGAATGTGCCTCCATCAACAGGATATATGGCTTTTATGATGAATGTAAGTTAAGAAGTACGCCTCACACAGAAATATAAACACACTCACACACTTTGTTCTCATCCTCATCTGGATAGCTGTGTAAATAATTTTCACTATTAATATATGGTTTGCTAGCAGCTATAAACCTGCAGGTGTGTCTGGCATTAATATTGTGTAGTCTTGAGTGGCTCGCAGCCGATAGCCTAGAGTCAGGAATTTGTCTTTGCAGCCTAGAGTTTGTGTTACACTGCCATTTACTGTATTCATTCATCCAGTGATTGCTTGTGTGCTCTCTATCGCCCTCCCCAGGCAAGAGGCGGTATAACATTAAGCTGTGGAAGACGTTCACAGACTGCTTCAACTGCCTGCCTGTCGCTGCCATTGTTGATGAAAAGATCTTCTGTTGTCATGGAGGTACGTGGCAACTGTTGTCAAAGGTGTGAATGCTCCCTGGAGCAGATCAGTCACATGACCTTATCCCCAAGTGGTTAGACAGTTGTAAAGTAGTGGAAATTATTTAATTGGGAAAATGTTTGAATTTGTGTAACCTTCAAAACTAACCTTTAGAGATAGACTCTTCGTGGTCTAGCTGAACATCATTTTACTGCAGCACTGCCTGAAACTGGCTATAGTGGCCAGACTTCAGGCAAATGGCTAAGGGCTTCTCTTCCTGACATATTTAACCAGTTCATTGCCCCTCCCACTCTGTGTCTGTTTGGTTAACCTGTTTTCCATTTCCCACTCTGTGTGTGTGTGTGTGTCTGTCAGTCTGTGATTTAAAGGCACTATCTTCTGGTGCCTTTTTGTTTGCGTGACTGCTCGTCTTTGCTGTGCAAACACACACACACACACAGACACTTTTTCATGCCTCTTATCTATTTGGGTTTGTTCCCCTGTGCTTGTGCTTATGTAACTGAGGTGGCTAATGTAATGCATTGGAAGTCTGTACTTAGAAAAAGCATGTTATTGTTATTGTTGAAGGCAGTGGTAGTGTAGTTGTGAAGGACTCTCTCCTTCCACTTTAGTGCCCTTGAACAAGGCACTTAACCCTAAAAGTACATCCAGACACGTCCGTAATCATTTGAGTTCGTGATTGCAAAGCAGATTTGATCTACGTACATGCTGGAGTTTTGACTCCGTCTCTGTGGATGGTTCTCTCTCCGTAGTCAGATAAATCCGGGGCAGACAGCGTTCTCAGATCGTTACGCCGAAATCAGTGGATCAATATATAGATGAATGTGCTTCCGCAACAACTTTGTTACGGTTACATATGAAAATGCAATAATGTAAACACGCTCTAAATTGCACTAGGTCAGACTGGCCCTAAATTAATGGACCATTTAGTTGGCAAATGTCATGGCATAAATGTAAATTTTCTAAAGTGGTACATCCCAATAGTGCAGCTAATAGGCTTGTGTTAAAAGCTTCTCTGAGTAGGCTTTTTGATTAATCCTTTAATCAATTAATTCAAGTGTTTTCTATAGTCCTTGAAAATGCTGTGGGTCCAGCTTTTTGCACTTAAAGCGTTTGCAAATTCACTCATTTCATTAGGACATGGAGCTAAATATCTTTGGTGTGAAAACAAGACAATTACTAGTGCTGTCCCTCAATGTTAGGCTGTGTATATGTGTCTATGCGTGTGTGTGTGTGTGTGTGCCTGTCAGTATGTCCTGTTTTGTGCGGGTGTTATCTATGTCTGGAGTGCTGTCCTTCCACCTAGGCCTGTCACCATCTTCTGTTTGTGTGTGTGTGTGTGTGTGTTGGCTTTTGTCAGTGTGTGGTAACCGGTCTTGACCTCATTCCTCGCCACTGAGCATGAGTCTTCCCCTCTGTGTGTGTGTGTGTGTGTGTGTGTGTGTGTGTGTTTCTCTTGTTCTTGTATGTTTTGTGTCTAGTCTGTATCATGAGCTGTCTGTGTGCTGTACAACCATGCCTCTGTTCTATGTCTTGCATCTGATCTACGTCTCTGTGTCTGATCTCCAGTTGTGTGTTGTGTATCTGATATAAATTGTGATCTGTGTGTGTGTGTGTGTAGTGGTGCATTTTCTATGTTGTGCCTCGTCCCAATCTGTATGTGCTCCCCAGGCTTGTGTGGTGTGTGTTCTGTCTTGTGTCTGGTCCCTATTTGTGATTTGTGTGTATATATGTGTGTGTGCCCTTTCCTCAGGCTTGTCTCCAGACCTGCAGTCGATGGAGCAGATCAGACGCGTGATGCGTCCCACGGATGTGCCCGACCAGGGGCTGCTGTGTGACCTGCTGTGGGCCGACCCTGACAAGGATGTGACGGGCTGGGGCGAGAACGACCGCGGCGTCTCCTTCACTTTTGGAGCAGACGTGGTCGCCAAGTTCCTGCACAAGCATGACATGGATCTCATCTGCCGCGCTCATCAGGTCAGCCAGCCAGTCATAGTCTCTGGAAGGTCACCCAGGATGGCCAGTCAGAGAAGCCAAATCCCCAAATGGGGTCCCCTGAAATAAATGAAATAATTAACACACCACATACAGTTATAAACCACTGTATTTTTTGTTCATAAATATGAGAGAAAAAAAATTGAAATATTTCTTTGCCCTCATGGCACCGTAAAGACAGACTATAGAAACAGACACCAAAGACAGAGAAAATATGATCATTTCCTTCGATATGGATAGTGTCGCGCAAACATGAAAAGCCGAAATGTCTGCTTTTTGCTAATGCTCTGTTTGCTGAGAGTATGAAACCCAACAAAAACAGATGTCTATGGGGTCGCCAGAAATTTGTAATGTCAAAATGGTTAGGAACCACTGAGCTAAATGCAGTCAGACTGACCTGCGACTAGAAAGTAGTCAGAAATGAAGGTTTCTCAGACCTAGTTAGGTAAATATGTAATTAAACTGGACAAATTCAGCAAAATTCCCCATCATGCTCTAGGTGTCTGTCCAGTGTGCAAGTTAAACAAACAAACATGTTAACAGACAAGAGTTGTCTGTTGTCTAAGAGTTTGTGCGCAGTCCAAGCTTGTAAACAGGAAATGTACTAGGAGTCTTGGACTGTCATACTAATCTAGCTGGTCCACATCTTGTTGAACCCCTCTACTGAAACCTGAGCCTTCTGATGGAACACACACACACCAATATTTACAAAACACACATGGCAGGTGTCCGTTTCCCTAAACTATAGTTGCCAGTTAGCTACTTTGATGGTTGCTAACGGGCAATACATTTGCAACCACCAAAGTTGCTAATTTAGCGAGCAACTATGATGTGTGTGTGTGTGTGTGTGGTGGTGTGTTTTTTTTTGTTGTTTTTTTAACAAACAAAAATATTATACAGAATTGCATTATATGTGGGTGCCAAATAGACCTACATGTACTCCCGTTGTTAGTCCTGAGTGAGGATTTTAGTTGTGGGATATGGCGACACCTAGTGGTCATTTAGTTAAGTGCAGAACTCGGGAATGGCACAGTTCAAAATGAGTTGGTCATTTTGTACAAAACAGAAAGATTTAAGCTGTGTTCAGTTCAGTTACTATCCTGATAGGCTAAAGACTTGTTGGCTCCTCAGTAATGGAGTGTGATTGGTTGTTGTTCAGGTGGTGGAGGACGGCTATGAGTTCTTTGCAAAGCGTCAGCTGGTCACACTCTTCTCCGCCCCTAACTACTGTGGCGAGTTTGACAACGCTGGAGCCATGATGAGCGTCGACGAAACACTCATGTGCTCCTTCCAGGTGTGTGTGTGTGTGTGTGTGGTTTATATGTTATAACCAGCCAGTATACATTAGTGTGAAAATGTTGTTTGCAGACATTATTACATGGTGGTGAGTATATAACATGTTATTACATCTTACTTTCAGAAAGTTTCAGTTTAGGATTCCAAGCAAGACTCTTATCGTCCCCTCTCTCTCTCTCTCTCTCTCTCTCTCTCTCTCTC
>JASCQY010114532.1:0-16272 GCA_030264315.1 Sardinella tawilis
ACGTTGCCTTTGTTGAATGAAATAAAGTATTGTTTTTATGGAGCTCATGCCCAGTGTGCGGACCACTCCTTGACACAAATTACCACCCAGTGAAATAAATTGCAACAATAAGTTACCACCATCCACAGCATCAACATTAGCGGAAGAATCATTACCATAAATAACTTACAGGACAGGGGCAATCAGTTAAAAACCGTGAAAGTAAAAGCAAAAGCAAAATCATTATTGAGGTCTCAAAAGCATCAACAATTTTTTGTCGTGAACATGGACTCTGCTTTCCGTAGCAGTCAGTCAACATTCAGAAACAAATAACAGAAAAAAGGCCTATAGACATACTTTTGTTATTTCTCCTGCTTGACATGTTTCTAATCAATTATCACCAGATCCACAGAATGATGAATTGACAACAGGCCCCAGTAGTCCATAAGTAATATAACCTACATAACTCAGATAAGTGACATGTGGTTGGCAGATGTATAGAGATAGAGATCTATATTAACATCCCCGCAATTAATGCAGGTTGTGGAGTATAACCCAGATTAGTGCTGCACCTGTGCCTGCATGGATTAACGGATATACTGTAGCCTGCCACTGCTGCCCTTCACGGCAGCAGCACACAGTTCATCCCACTTTAAATTAAATAACTTCTGTAAAAATAGAAATGTTTTCTTTAATGTTTTAAGCGCACATAGCCTAGTACAACATACAAATACATTTACACTGCATAACACAACTAGAAAAGCACTGGAGCGCAAACCTGCGCTAAGGTGATATGGGTCATTGATCCAATACAAATTCCAGAAGGTGTGACCAATCACCAATAAAATTTAATAACCTTTTCTTTGTCCCAATTCCAATGTTGTGAAAAAATTTCATCCAAATCCGTGCTGTACTTTTTGAGTTATTTTGCTAATAGACAAACAAACGAACAAACAAACTTGACTGAAAACATAACCTCCTTGGCGGAGGTAATAAATAAATCCACATAATGTATGTGGCAGCCGAAGGGTGCATTACTGCGTGTCTTGGTAGAATGGTGCCCTATGAAGACACATTTAGAGTCTGGTTTTAATGTAGATTACCTTCTTTACTTTCCTCAAGCGCTGCTCAAGAACTACAATGCTATGAATGCTGACAAAGCAACTTAAAAAAAAAAAAAAAAAAGAGATACCAGAAGGATGGCAAAATTCACTTTTTTGTTTGATCGTGGTGCCACAGAAAGTTTTATGAACAGGACAAGGCAAAATTTTGAATTACGGCTGCAGGAAATGCAAACCATAAAAATGATTTGTGACTCAATTTAACTTTCATGTCCTCTGATTTCTTTGACTAAGTTATAAGTAGGACATTGTATGTGATGCTAAATGATTTCTAACACATGCACATTTTCTCCAGCGAACATCTGCTCATAATCCGGTAGCTCTGCATTATCACTGAACACAACAATCAAATGTTGCTGCTCTGATATGGCGTTGGTGGCTCCCTGAGATGGAACAGGGAGCAGATCAGCCTCTGCTTCCCCAAACAGTAACCAAATACGTGGAGTCTCTCAGTGAGGGGCGAGCTACTTCTCTGGTGTGGTTTGTTTCATTATTGGTGTAAATATGATTTGAGATGCATTGGACTAATTGCATGCATTAGAGTCTGCTGAGAAACAATAATACCGAAAAATGTAAACAAATGTGTCAAATTTATAACATATCAACACACATGGACTTGATTCAGCCAAGGCAATAGGATAACATGACTGGATTATACCATATCAACAATGTATTTGTAATGATGTTACGTCCTTGTGTGTTATTTTTGTTTGTTTTCTTTTAGCGTGTTCTGTTTTGTTTGTCTCTTTTCAGACAGTCCTGTGGCACGCGTTGAGACACATTTTTCGTTGTTGCCACCACCACTACCGCCACACTTTTTTTTTACGCACCGTCATGGTTGATGCCGGGCGCTCCTGCTCAGCCTGATTTCCACCTTCTCGATTCTCTCTCTCGATGAGAGCCTAAGAAGAGGCCTGGGGATTTTCGTGGCCTGTTTGAGGCCTTCTTTTTGTTTTGTATCTCTGTAATGATTTTTTTTAACCATTCATTCCTTACATCTCTTTATAATTTGGGTAACAATAAATCATTGTTGTTACGTTCCTGAGCCCTAGATTGGGGACTTAACAATCAATCAATCTATCGATCAGTTAGCCAGCCTGAGCATATTAACAGATTATTCTCACCAAGCTGGAGTTGTACTTACTTGTATTTTGACTTTACAATTTGGGCACTGTTTAGTGTTGGTCTCTATCCACCGTCTAGTCAGGGCATCAATGACACCTGCTGAAAACACCCTCTTCCCATAGCGCTGCACTAGAAGTTCCCTTCGCTGTTTAGTGCCTTTACGATAGTCTTCCAACAGCACTCTCATCCCCTCTGCAAATGAGGAAAAGACTCTTCTTAAAGAAGTGAGCACAGTAACCTATATAACACAACACTGACCTATCAAATGAATGCTCAAAGGGTGCTCCTTGCTGTAAAGTGCCAAGAGACAATACTATTGTAGAAGGCTATAAATAAAATTGAATTGAATTGAATATTCTAGCTTATATCAACTTATAGCTCCAGCTGTTCAAGGTCGCAGAGTGCTGTCGGCAGGAAAAGGACAAGAAAATTTGGTACACTACAACGAAAACCAAAAGGCAGCTAATGCAAATCAGTCTGGGCAGGGAAACTCAGTTTTCTATGCCTTCATCAGTTAGCATTGGATACCAAATCACTGTTTGGTCTAGGTTGTACCAAATTCTCTTGCTCTTTTTCCTACCGATAGCACAAGGTGGCCTTGAGCAACAGGGCTATACTGTAGGTTGATTTACCCCTTTAATATTCATTCAAATTTACAGTTTGGAAGACAGCAGTTTTTCAGTCTCCAGCCTCCATTCAGATTCTCTCTCTCACAAGGGGCCAATACGAACCACAAGATAGTTTGTAAGCCACTCTGTGATAATAGAGACACATTTTGACTATCTATAGTTGTAGAATGTAGTAGAACACCCAGTTAAGCCCCTGGAATGACTACTTACTCCCCAAGGAGTATCACTTGGCAAATCATGGTGTTTACCATCAGTCTTTGGGAGTGGTACATATTCAGCACGCAGATTAGAAGCTGCAGCCATCTTCCCCTTGGTGTCACTGGGACATGTGTCCACCCCATGGTAGCCCTCACGGCACTTGGTGCAGAAGGCAAAGGCACAGGATGCACAGAAGGCCCAGGATTCCTGTGGCTCCTGGACTACTGGGGAGCTGCAGTTGGGGCGAGGGCAATACACCACGTCAGACATGCAGTCCAGCGTCTTCTGAAGCAGCAGCTGGTCGTACCGGCCGAACAGCTCCTCACCCACCAGAGCTTTTACCTGAAGAGAGAGTAATGTTGTTAGGCTAGTTAGCATCTTGGGAACAAACTGAATAAAAAATGAATGCAGTTACAAAGTTATTTCTTTTTCTATTTCTTTTTCTTAATTATTATGTTATAGTATGTTATGTTATTATTATGTAATACTAAAGTCCCAGGTGAAAGTATATCTTCTATTTTTTTAATATACTGTAATAACCGCGGCGGCGAAATAGCTTTCATTCGCCCTGGAATTAACTATTTAACCATCAATGTGACTACGACGCTGATATTCAGCTGACGCTGAAAAAACGTTGCATAGTGTACCTTTAATGCTGTATGTATTCACACAAAGAGAGTTATAAATGTTTTCTGAGGTTATCAAAAGGAATCCATCAGAGACACTTCCTCAAAAAGCACATAACAAACCCCATGAAGCTGACCTCTGAGTGAGTGGCCATGGAGTTACAGCCGGTGTCAGGACAGCTGAACCGGAGCACCCTTCCCTCCTCTATGGCAATCTTGAAAATGTTAGAGATGCAGTCCTTACAGAAGACATGATCACAGCCTTTGAACCTGTGGCAGTCTAAACCAGACTTTGCAGAGAAGCAAATCCCACAGTCAAAACTTTGTCCCTCAAAGTCCTTCTGCTGCATCTTTTGGTCATGGTCTAGGAGCAACTGGAGAAGATCTGTGCCACTGCTGGCAGGCGTAGTAACCCTTGGGTCCCTGGAGTCTGTATCCTGAAGCGGAGAACCCAAAGGCTCCTCCATGCTTGGAATCTTCCAGGGTGAGTTGATTGACAGGAAGTCCAGGAGATCCTCTCTGAGGAACTGGAACCAGGAGAAGAGCACAGGCTCTCCTCCACCATCCTGCCACATCTCATCCAGATGCCTGCATACCCTAGAAAGCTGTGACATATCCAGGAATAAATCAAGAGGTAAAAATATTAGTTAATCTAAAACATGTGTATAAAATAAACATAGTAGTAGGTTGTTGTTGTTATTATCATTATTATTATTATTATTATTATTATTATTATTATATGTGTCAGTCTATTTGTAATTAAACTTGGTGATATGGCAGGCTATTGGTGCCAAGGGAAACCTACTGTATGTGACCTACAGCAACCTGACGAATACGTGCTCTTTACTGAATGACCTTTGTCTTGTTTGCAGCGTAAAACAATAAACACCACACATGACACACCTCATTATGGCGGAGCCATGGGCAACTCAGTCTAAAAGTTGGCGAAGAACGACCTGGGTACTCTGTTGGCAGCTCGAAATCCACTACTACAGGAGGCAGGAATTTTAAAATGAATTCCCCGTTTCTCTCGCCTGTTAAATAAATACATAGCAGGCTATTTAAAATGAACAAGAATAGATCTTTGGAGAGATGGACAACTTTATGACACATTGTCAATCAGCACCTATACCTTGCATACCCTTTTTAATGACTGTGAAGTTTTCATGTGGAAGCTGGGGGCACACGAACATTTCTCCACCACTTTCGTTTCGCCTAAATTCTTCCGGTCCAAAAATGTTTTCCATCGCCAGCAGCTCTTCCTCCAGTGCAGTTTCCATCATGTTATTACGATGATAGACGATGTTAAACAGCAGGTACGTAGGCTATATGTCCTCCACAGTTCCACTATTGCGACATTTGCACTGAATGGGGATTCCCTATCTCACAACATAACTACCGTCAACCGGCTGATGCCTATGACGCAATTAGCAGGCAATGGTCATCTCGCGCTTACAGTAAAAAAGGTCTTCTAGCCATTAACCTTCCACTTCCTAGTTGGTGAATTTCACGTTACAAAAAAGCATCATGCAGAAGGCATAAGAAACATTTGCTGGGAGGAGGACATTCTATAATTGTATTGATATTTGTATTTCTTGTGAGACTAGTCGGAATTCGACAGACAAAAAAAAAAAAAAAACCTTGTAGGGTTTCCTAATTTTTTCCAAGAGAAATACAATAACCCTCACCCCCACTGTTTCCCCCCCTCTCGCCCTCTCGGCTATAGGCCTGTATATTTTCCCCCAGGTTGCACAATTTTCAATAATAAAAAATGATTTAAGAAATAATGCATTTTTTGTTTTTATCTACTTGTGAGGTTGAAATGAGTAAACATCAAAACACATTAATAGATAGTACAAATTCTCATTAGGATGTTTCCTTGTTCATTCTACAAACATATTGCCATACAAGGAGATTCTGTGGCCATCCTTACAAAATCCTCAGTGGATCTGAAGAAGGCAACAGACTTGTACTTATCTTGTCATCTTCATCCAAAAAGGAAAATGGTGTGGTGATCAAGGAGTAGATATATCATTAAGTAGTTTGTAAATGATAGACGACATGTTGTTGTTGGATACATGTTTCTCCATATCGTGTATTTTGGCTCAGAGAAGCCAAGTTGTTACCATTAATTATTTTACATTGGTGAAATGCAGTGTAATTCAGTCTAGGGATTTTAGCAATACATGATTGTTCAAAGTGTTTGTCTATTGATGGGAAATAATTTATATAATTATTTCGGTGTTTTCAGACAAATGGTTTCTTAACAAAGTAACAGTTTAAGCTCCCTGCCCCCAGTTACATGCTGATGGCCTTGCCATCAAGGCTGGACAGGTTTGAGTTCACATGTCATGGCTCACACTACAAGACAGAATTCCCTTTGAGACAGATTTGGAATGTATCTATATGTTATGAATTGTGAATGTATTCATGTTTGTTATCATTTTAATGGTCTCAGTACAAGGATTGTAATGATCTAAGTGTGGTAATGCTATAAGTAATAGTTCTTAATCTGCATGTATGTGTGCCACATGAAGTTCATAGCCTACCTAATGTTAATCATGATAGGTGTGAAATAGGTGTGTCACTGATAGAATGCCGGGTGAACAGCCAATGACATCCATTTGAATTTCCTGCCACGGTTTCTTTGTTTGAGAAACATTTAAGGTGAAGACGTCCTTTATTTCATCAGATCTGTGTTGCAAGCCCATTGCGGCTTAGGTCTCCAATGGTCAGGCCTAATTGTACTGTATCACATTCTCTCTTCAGCTCATTTTCTCTCTGTTACTTCTAAATAAAACCTCGATTTCCAGTTTCCAGCATTTGACCAGTCTACAATTCTGAAAGCGTTTTCCGATACATTCAGTATTGAGTGACGCAATCAGTGATGTTCAGTGTTTAGTTTCATCACATATGTCTCAGTAGCTCAGTAATCTTCTCTGCCTCAGTTTGTGTTTGTCTTGACCTGCCAGAGCACTGTTTTTATTTGCTTCCACTAATTTTAAGACCCGGCCCATCACGCAGTCACTGTCCCCTTTATAACCTGCTGTCCTGTCATACTAGTATTTATTGCTGTTTATTCCACTATTTTCTTTGAAGGCTAAGGTGTAACAGCAGGTCTGACCTTGAGGTTTTTTTTCTGAAAGACAAATGTAATCTTCTCACCCCATCTCCACTCACTTCTTGTCCCTTTAACTTGTCAGTAAAGGATAAATAAATAAAAGATATTTCAGATGTATTCAATTTGCCAACACACTTGAGTTATGTCATTATTACACGTAACAGGATTCTATCAGCTGAGTCAGTCCCACATCAGACCCAAATAAATCCACTGGGTTAAGATATGGTACACCCATAAGTATAAGTATAAGATTGAAAAAGATTTTGTTTTGGTTTCTCAAAATTGCAAAAGTGAGTGTGTATGTGTGTGTGAGTGTGTGCATGACAGAGGACAAAAGCATGTGTGCTGGCATGTGAATTACATGTACTGTACATTACAGTCATGTTGCCTTATCCTTCATGTAGGCCTGTTATATATTTATTTAATATTACATTGTTCATTATTATTACTTGTTTATTAGGCTACATTTTCCTTTTCCTATTTTACCAGGAGGATCCAATTGTGATTTAATCTTCCTCTGAGAAATCCTGGTGTAAGATAGCAGCAAATGAGATAAAACAGTTTCATATACAGATACAATTAGAGGCACATACATGTAAATAAAATAAATATGAAAATAAATAATATATCTTAATGGTAGCCGACATTCCAATTGTCTTAACCTCCTGTCTGCTATGATATTACCCTCTGCTATATTCAGTCTCCGCATCTGTGCATATGGTTGTCCTTGAGTTGTAGTACCAAATGGCAATTCCAGCAGAAGCTTGCCAAACAGTGTTCACATCGCATTATGTTACAGCCACCAATTTTCTGCAGAGACAGATTGAGAAAAGACAGAATAAGGTCAGGGATCAAAGTACAGCTTAACCATGTCACTGTTGTACAATGTGGATACCTGTCGATACCTGTTGTACAATGTGGAGACCTGGCCTATTAGCACAGATAACAAATACCTGTAAACTTTGTTGTTAGGCTACTAGCCTACTTGGTCTCTATGACTAACTCTTTAAGAACGGCATTATCACATGCTGTAGTTATGCAGCAAATGGACTTTATTTACAGTATAGAGCGAAGACACCTCTAAGCATTTATAGTACAGCGCAATTTACAATTTCATGCCTCTTTCACACACACACACACACACACACACACACACACACACACACACACACACCAGTGGCAGAGCCCACAATGGAAGGTGCCAACTGCTCACTGGAAGAAGTTTGGGTTCAGTGTCTTGCTCAAGGACTATATGACAGGGTCAGGTGGAGGCACAGCTCTGCCTCGATTATCATGAAACCGGGACTCTACAGTATACTTACGTGTATTTTGACGCTGCATCTAGGACACTCTTGAGTGTTTGTCTCTATCCAGTAACCACTCAGAGCATCGTTCATCGTCCCAAAGAACAGCTTCTTTCCGTAACGCTGCAGCAAAAGTTGCCTTCTCTGTTTTGAGCCCTTTCCATAGTCTTCCCATAGCACTCGCATCCCTTCTGTAAATAAGGAAAGGTGTTAGAGGTGTGTACCACATCATATTACTGTAAAGCCCTTGGAAAATCACCGTTACAAACCTAAATCTGAGAGTCTTTACAAGTCAGCCACACGATAAGGTATAATTTGCTTCTCAGGTAAGGTTATAGACCATGAAATAATGAATACATCTTTTGTCATTTCTTCTATGTCATCTTCTTCTGCTTCACTAATGCTATGAGTGCCTGTGCTGAAAGTGCTCAAGCAAAGTAATGAAGGAAGGATATACTGAAAGTATACACACTATGTGTTTATGAAAAAAAAACAAGGCAGTGTTGTGCTGTCAGTTCCACTGCTTTAATACTGCTTTAACACTGACAATTTGTTTGTGTTTGTGTTTGTGTGTGTGTGTGTGTGTGTGTGTGTGTGTGTGTGTGTGTGTGTGTGCATAGCTGGCCTATTTCCTACTGTGCTGTGCCCAACTGTGCGGTGAACTATGCTGGGGTAGTTGTCCTTTCTGCTGTGCTGTAAACCGTAGAGTTGGTCCATCAGCCCCAGGAAGTGTTGTAGATGGTGGTTCAAAAAACAACAACAGCAAAACAAAGAGAGCTGCACACTAGGTGATGAGTGAATTTGACAATTAGCCTGAAACCTCCACATTAACCTCTGTTTGTGTGTGCCTTTGTGTGTTGTGGTGGTGTGTATTTGGTCTTGTCCAACTGAGAAGTCTTTGTCCCTTGTCCTGCATATTGCACTCACACTGAGCACAGTGTAGGCCTAGGAAGGCCTGTGCCGTCTCTAGTCCTCCTTTAGGTAACTAGGCACAGAGATGAAATTCAAAAATTAAAATTTCACTAACACTTTATAATAATGCCTCCCTATTAATCATTTATTAAGCATTATTTAACACATTTGTTAGTCATCAATAAGCCATCAACTCTTAATTATTTCTCATCAGTTAATCATTTATTAATCATCAATAAGACCCATCTGCCCCCCTCCCTCACCACCACCACAACCTAACCCCCACCTCACTGCATCGTAGAAAGCCACCTTCCCATATACAGACAACATACAGCCTACCAACCCACTGCATTATCAGTTAACACATTTGTTAATATAAATGATTAACTGATAAGAGATAATTAAGAGTTAACGGCTTACAAATGTGTTAAAATGATTAACAAATGTGTTAAATAATGCTTAATAAATGCTTAATAGGAAGGAGCTATTCTAAAGTGTTATCAAAATTTCCCATCATATGTGGTTACTAGCCATCAAACCTCATTTTACCATTTCCCAGATGGCTTTACTGTCTGGCTTTACCGTCTGCCATGTAAAATTACAAGTCTGCAGTGTAATGTGAGTCATAGTAGAGAAAGCTGAATGGATGTTAACTTTGGAAAGAGGCTGGAGAAAATCTCCCCTGTATTGAATCAATATTAAAGACATTGTGAATCCAGTTCTGTCAAGAGTTCTTATCCCTTAATGTGGGAATAGTTTTTGCAAATCCCACACAGGAAAGAACACCATCGTGCAATAAATCTGGATACTGCGAAAATGTAGGTCTATATATTTTTTTAGCATTTACACAAAAACATAGTAAATGTTTAACCATTTAAATCTGTAGTGTTATAGACAGTAGAAGAGCCCCAACCAAACTACTAAAGAAATTACACCTCCCTTGGCATGCACTAGGAAACACAGCTTTTCCTTATGTTTACCTATTGTCTTAGGCAGTGGTGCGTATTCAGAGCTGGATGCTGACAAATCATCTGTATCTTGGGCTTTAGCACCCACATGGACAGAGCTTGATTCTAAGTTCTTTTTCATATCCTTGGGACATGTGTCCACCCCATGGTAGCCCTCGCGGCACTTGGTGCAGAAGGCAAAGGCACAGGATGCACAGAAGGCCCAGGACTCCTGTGGCTCCTGGACTACTGGGGAGCTGCAGTTGGGGCGAGGGCAATACACCACATCAGACATGCAGTCCAGCGTCTTCTGAAGCAGCAGCTGGTCGTACCGGCCGAACAGCTCCTCACCCACCAGAGCTTTCACCTGAAGAGAGAGTAATGTTGTTAGTTACGGAACTGAGTGCAGACCTGCATGGATACATCTAATGATTGTTTTGAATCAGTGCAATGCATATGTATTTGAACTGATATATCCTTGTTATTTCATTGACTTAGTCTATTATGGCATGGCATATTGTATGTAAAACACCCTTCATCAAGCACTTTGCAAACATGGACTGAGTTGAGTTATAATCAATGTTTACAATTGCCAAATTACCAAGGTTGGGTAACACCAATCACAACACTCTTTCTCTGTAGAGAGTCGTTAGGTGGGCTTAGCATGATATCAACAGGGCTGTGATGGTACAAATCAAGTAAAAGGCCAAGGAATAGCGGTTCTAGTTTGAGTCGGCTTTGGCAACGACTTTGGAAGAGTTAGGCTTGGGCTTTTCCTTGAAAATTAAAAAAGAAAATGGTACTCAAGTCATTTGTTTCAAAGATTTGTTTTGCCAACATTGCTCTGATTGGTCGTAGCACTATTCAGTTTGAGAGACAACCACTGATTACGCCCAAAGGATTGATCCCGGTCTGTCAGTTGTGCCAGACAATACATTTTGTTGTTATAAGATGGCTCGTCAGTTACATATTATGAAATGAATAATCTAAAACATTACAATTGGTAAAGCAAACCCGATGGAGCTCACCTCTGAATGAGTGGCCATGGAGTTACAACCGGTGTCAGGACAGCTGAACCGGAGCACCCTTCCCTCTTCAATAGCAATCTTGAAAATGTTAGAGATGCAGTCCTTACAGAAGACATGATCACAGCCCTTGAACCTGTGGCAGTCTAAACCAGACTTTGCAGAGAAGCAAATCCCACAGTCAAAAGTTTGTCCCTCAAAGTCCTTCTGCTGCATCTTTTGGTCATGGTCTAGGAGCCACTGGAGAAGATCTGTGCCAGTGATGGCAGGGGTAGTGACCCTTGGGTCCCTGGAGTCTGTATCCTGAAGCGGAGAACCCAGATCAGGCTCCTCCATGCTTGGAATCTCCCAGGGTGAGCTGATTGACAGGAAGTCCAGGAGATCCTCTCTGAGGAACTGAAACCAGGAGAAGAGCACAGGCTCTCCTCCACCATCCTGCCACATCTCATCCAGATGTCTGCATACCTTAGAAAGCTGTGACATTTCAAGAGTAAATTAGAACAATATTTTATCTTTTTCTTTATCAGGATTGAATCAGTAAACCAAGATTGTGTGTGTGTGTGTGTGTGTGTGTGTGTGTGTGTGTGTGTGTGTGTGTAACATTTACACCCTCTTTGGGGACCTACAGTGTTTATTTTCTTTCTGAAGTTGACTTATTTTATTATTAGGCTGCACCTTCCAGGTATCACACCTGAGTTAGGCGAAATCTATGTAGTCTCTATGGCAAACATACCTCTGATAAATGCGACCTTTGACCAAACTAGAGCTTTAACAACAGGCAACAGAACATGTCACACACCTGATTATGACAGAGCCATTGGCAACTCAATCTAAAAGTAGGCGCAGAAAGAGTTGGGTAAGATGCAGGAAGCGTAAAATCCACCACGAGAGGCGGCAGGAATTTCACATCATATTCTTTGTTTATTTCACCTAAGGAAAAACACAACATTATTCTGAACATGAATATTAGGCCTATTCTGAAATCGTATATTCTTATGATTTGGAGTAGTTCAAAAACAAGAGAATGTGCGCACATCACAGTAGTACAGGTGCTGGACCAAAAAGAATGATAACATTATTTGGGGTAGGATATCATGTCGGTTCCTTTTCTGAACATTGTAGCCTACAGTAAAGCCCATGTTGTAGCGATAGCACATATAATGTCATAGCCTACCTTTTTTAATGACTTTAAAATCATATGGAAGCTGCGGACACACTTGAATCACTCCGTCTGAAGAAGTTTCGCTTCTTCGAAACTCTTCCGGTCCAAAGATATTCTCCATTGCAATGAGCTCGTCATCCTGTGCGGTCTCCATTATGCTATTACGATCTTATTATGGTCCTATAATGAGGCGTATTTTGGAATCCCCACTATACACCCTAACTATCGAGAGCTGAAGCGCAGCCCTTTAATTTCGCACCAAGACAGGGATTCCCCGTCTGATTACTTTAGAGCCGGCGGGTGTTCTGATTGGCTGACACTGTGAGGTCGCTGCGGACTGAGTGATGAAAACAACTTGCAACCAAAGCAGCCTCAAGACGGCTGTCATATCCCTACGGACATAAACGTTATCATTATGTTCAAGATATAGCCTAGCCTACTCTACAACAATGTCCATCACTTGTAAATTTCACATGAGCTGTCGATTGACTGAATACAAGGAACAAATGAACGTGCTATATTGCAGTTATTTGTGTAAATAGGCCTAGGCCTTCTCTAGCTGGTAGTATAGGCCATTATCAAATGAAGCTCGAGAAGATATCGAATAGGCTAGCCTATCTTGTGTGTCGAGCAAACAAGTACTCGTTGTCTGTCGATATCCTAATAGGCTACGCGATACTCCATTGCAGTCACAAGGTGGCGTTATAACGTTGGGCGACCTAACACCCCACCAGTGCATTGATGTTGAATTTCTGAGCCAATGATGAAGACAACTCGATTCTCCATTACTTTTTAACCTCCGAATAGCCTACAATGAATAGATGGCCATGAAATAATGTCAAAGTCAATGATGTGCTGTAGAAAGATATAGTAAATCAAGTGTTTTATAAACTGATAGGCAAGCTCAAGCATTTAACATTAAATGGGCATGTTTCCTCATCCATTCCACATAGGCCTACATTTTGCCATACAAGGAGATTCTGAGCCCATCCTTGCACCCCCCCCCCCCCCAGTGGAACTAAAGAAAGTAAATTATGTCATCTTGCAGCATCTACTCGACTTTAATTGCACAGAGTAAGGCTACATGCAGCTCATACTTATCCTGCCATCTTCTTCCAAGGCGGAGGAAAACAGCATGGGAATCAAGGAGCTACATATATCATTAAGTGGTTTAGTAAAGTAAATGGTACCCAACACTGAATTTTGGTTTAAAATATGGTTCCTATTTTATAAATGGGCTTACGATTGTCAACGCCTTAAAATGTACCTGTCAGTGAAGGTTAAGTTAAACCAAGTTAATTCTGCGTTTGATTTAAAATGTTGTTCTGAGTGAAATTGTGACTGTAAAATACTTCACTCTGCAGTGATTTCAATATTGAACGATCATTCCATTTGTTCAGATGTGTGCATGATGTGTACATGATGTCAGCAGTATCCACAGATTTGTCATTCAGCACGAATCTCACTGCCCACTTCATTCCTCTATCTGACTCACGTTGTGTTCATGTTGCCAACCCCATGCTATTCTTTATTTCTCCCCTCACCTGACACCCAACCCTTCACCTCTGTCACCTTTGCCTCTGTCCTGCTCTACACTCCTAGACCAGCACGTCTTGCCATTTTCTTTTTCTCTCTCCTGTGCACTGTCTTCGTCAACAGCTCAGAGGTGAAGGCAGGTCTGTCCACTGTGTGTGTTTATTCTTGCGCTGAAGGGACCATGAAAGACGATGAGCTTCATCTCCTCCACCCCTCTCCAGTCCCCTGATGCAGCAGCAGGAGAAGCTGACTCACCGTTGCTGTTGTTTTCAGCGGCTGCCTCCATGGAAGGTCTCCCCCTCTGCTCCTCTGAGCACTTTTGCACTCTCCACAGCAGGCAGAAGCAGACCAGCTTTTTATTTTTATTTTTTTATTTTTTTTTTCTTAAACCTTAGTGCAAGTGATGCCTTTGAATGGTGGAGGTGTGAAAGTCCAGCTTCACACAGTAAAAACATATATGTGCAGTTATTACAGCTGATCTGTAGCCTGGCAATACCCATGCTGCCTTGTGCGCTCGTTCCGAATAGCACGGCAGCCTGGAGACCATGGCCGAAATTTTCGCATGGATTTGGGAACCAATGACAGAACGGGGAGAGACGGCAAGACAATGCGCAAACTTTTGAACCCTACGAGAAAATGTATAGGTGGTCCCCAAATCTCACTTGAGATTTAGGCTGGTGTTAGCCAGGCAAGCTGATTTGAGGAATTGAACCAGTTAGAACAATTTAACAAGCTTTTGTTAAAACATCATTTAACTCTCTGAATATATGCCTAGACAGGTCAGGATTAGAATCCTTGATTTCAGAAAGTGTTCTTCATGTTTTTTTTATGATAGGAGGGAAAGATGGGAATCATTTTGTTTTGTTCATACTTGTAAATTGTTCCTCTAAAGTGTCAACAAAAATAAATTTGTATTATAGGTCTAGTAAGCCAGAACAAGTTGCCCACTATCTCTGTAACACATCAGGCCTTATTTCACAGTAGGCTATACAATAACATGTATCCCACCAATCAACCCAGAAAAAAACTTTTTTTTTTTTTGAAGGAACGTTGCTTGTTTCAGAAGAATTTGACCTATGCTATATTTTTCAGAAAAATGCATTGCTCATCTCAGTGTTGCAAGCGATGGAAATAACAGAAACTGCAGGTGGTCGCACACAGCCCATGGCAACATTTCTCGCAAGATCGCATTCCGCTATATCCCAGCAGACTCCAGACGGATGTGATGTGCCCTTGCAGTCGTTTCAGCTATTTTTATCTGCAATTGTCCCATGCTTGGTACTTTTTTCATTGCTTTCTCTCCCGGCTTCACGACCGCAGCCTTGTGAATGTGTGTGTTCCTATGGGCTTGGTGTCTTTGGGCAGGGATGGCCTGTGTCTGTAATCATTCCTCACATTATACCCCAGTCTTAGTGTGGGAAGTCTGCGCTGAGTTCTGTGGCATTCGTTTCAATCCACTCTCAACTTGCTTATCAGTCTGTTTACAGACACATAGCTGCAAGGCCTTCTTAAGATATATTATAGGCTAAAATCCAATTAAATTAACCTTGGATGCCACAAGCAAATAGAAAACACACTCTGGAATAGAGGAGGGGACATTTCAGGAGTCCTCTCAAGGACTCAACTGTACTTTCTTCAATAGTTTACTTTGAAACAATCCTGGGCCAAAAAGGCTTTATAGACAGGGCCTGTAGCTCAGTCACTAGTCTCCATATTTATGCAATACTGCTTGTACCACTGACCACTGACTCAGTAGTGACTATGTATTAATTATTACTCACTCACACTTATTACAACTTTGTGAAATTTCACTTTAGGATTAGAAAATGAAAGTGTTATTATTTTTTTCCATGTCACCTCAATATAATTGCAAAATTGACATTCTAATCTAGATTAATATGATCAAGGCTGAAATGTTCTGAATTCCTGCTAACAATGCACAGAGTCAGGCTATTGTATTGTCAACAGTAAGTGGAGAGCACCTTGCAGCCAGTTCAAGCTCACTTATGGGTGAGTGTCATGAGTTGGTTCATGACAATCCCAACTGTGCATTTTTGGATTACACATTAGATTAATTAACTGAATTAGTTCTCCAGATTAAGAGGAATACCATCTGGGAATGAGGGATTTATAAAATCAAATCCCACCAACACAGCCAATTGTAGTTGATCTGCCAGCTCATCAGATTTATTTTGGAGAAAGGCCCAAATATGGTCATTCCCTCATGCAAAGAAACTGATCACAGAGCAGCTGTATTTGCTTATTTACACATAATTACAGTGCATTATGAAAAATGATAATATGATAGACTGAACGTCTATATAATTGCCCTGCAGAGTGTACACTGCAGTCTATATACCGTAAATGAACAGGATTTGCAGGACCCTTGGTGTCTTCAAAACACAGAGTTGTATAATTGTCCCGGTGCCGTGTGCTGCCGGGGCCATATTTGATCTCCACAGTGGTGGAATAATTATGGCCTGCAGAGTATTAGTGTTTTTGTGCTGAGCTGTGAGTGTGTGGTGTGTGTGTGTGTGTGTGTGTGTGTGTGTGTGTGTGTGTGTGTGTGTGTGTGTGTGTGTGTGTG
>JASCQY010114556.1:0-15000 GCA_030264315.1 Sardinella tawilis
TGTGTGTGTGTGTGTGTGTGTGTGTGTGTGTGTGTGTGTGTGTGTGTGTGTGTGTGTGTGTGTGTGTGTGATTGTACTGGATGTGTGTGTGTGTGTGTGTGTGTGTGGGAGAGAGAGGGAAAGAGAGTGCACCTGTTTAGCTTGGTCTTGTAGCACTTGTATGTAGGTCACCATAATTACATTAGTTAGCCCATGCTTGTGAGTATGTTTGTCACCAGGACAACCCCCGCAGAACTGCCACGAATTGGCACAATTCATTCTGCTACCAGCAACACTAAGAACTAAGGCTGATGATCATCAACCTCTCATTTAAAACCAAGATAGCTAGCGTGTGTTAGCTTGCGTGCTGTTACTATATATACATACAGCGTGATGCTTTCTCCACACTCACTGTCTTTGAGGCTAACCTACTTCACTTTCTCTGTCCAACAGGCCCATATTTAGCCATGATGTCCTTGCACAAGCCTCAGTTAACCAGAAGTGGCTCCACCCCCTCCACTATGGACTCCAGCAATCGCAGTGGCCCATCCATGGCCCCGCCCACATCCCTAAACCTCCGCACCTCCCACAACCAGTCGCTGGCCCACGAGGTCATAAAAGAAGGCGTGGCGACGATGGACACCAACGGTCCCTCAACGGCGGCTCCCCCAAAGACCCGACACCGAAACTCCACGGCCGGGGTGTACCTGCACAGCGCGATGGGTGTGAGCGACAACTTTCCGAACTTCAGTTCGGGCAGAGGAGGAGGAAGGCCGACCAAGTCTGCTTCATCCACCTCTCTGACCTCCATGTCTTCACTCTCGCTCTCACTCTCCGCCTCGAACCCCAAGCTAGCCAAGAACGGCACCAACCTGCAGCTGAAGGCTGAGGAGGAGCAGCACGACTTCAACAAGAACCAAAGGCCCTGCAACATGATGGTGAGAAGGAGCAGCTCCGATTGGTTGGAGGGAAAAGACAATCAAAACTGCGCACCAATGAGACGACGGACCAAGAGCTTCCTGGATTATCGCAGGGAGGAGCCTCCGGTGTGCTTCAACGAGAAGCAGGAGAAGGAGGAAGAGGAGGAGGTGGAGGAGGCTGAGGAGGAGGAGGTGGAGGAGAAGATTGAGGAGATGGAGAAGCCACTGCTGCCTAAACTGGACCAGCAGGACTGGGTGAAGGAGAATCGGGTGGAGGTGCACCTGGACCTGCCCCAGAACCACCTCCTGCTGGCCAAGGAGGAGGAGGAGGAGAGCCCCACCCAAGCCCAGCTGAAGGGGATGGAGGGGAGCTACAGCTACGACCACAAGCCAAAGACGGAGCAGCTCGCCAGGGGCAAGGAGATCCGCGTGGAGCTGCACCCAAATAACCAGACGGCCTTCAGGACCAGCCTGTCCCCCAGACACCACCCGTACGCCAGGGTGGGGGGCCTCTCGGCCCGGCAGGAGGAAGAGGAGGTGGAGGAGGAGGACGACGGCGAGGAAGACTCCAGTTGGACAACACTTTCGCAGGAGAGCCCTTCGGTGGACACCCCACAAGAGCCCGGAGGTGATTGTGCTTTTGAAATTATGGATGGGCCATTCAGTCTGATCACTTCGGTGCCTACACACACACACACACACACACACACACACACACACACATACACATACAGATAGACAGGCACATATATACACACACACACACACACACACACACACACATACAGATAGACAGGCACATATATACACACACACACACACACACACATACTGTACACACATACACACACAGATAGACAGGCACATATATACACACGCACACACACACACACACACACACACACACACACTCACACACATGCAAAACAAGACAATGTGCTGTCATATCTCTCAGTTGTATGACTCCCGGTATACTCTCACTCTCTCAGAGGTGATGATGAAGGTCCCTGCAGTTGCTATGACAACAGGCGGGTTCTGAGAGAATCTCCCATTTCAGGAAATGACCCATTGTATAGCGAGTGCTCTTCAGGTGCTAAGGGCCTCATATGTTTATAATTCTGCATGGGCGATCTTTTACATCTTACGTGCCTTACACTCAGCCAATGAGAAAAGTAATGGGCCATCTTCCCTGTGTCCTCATAATATGTAAATGCATTATGTAGTGTAAATGTATATAATTTTCAGAAATATGCAAAATTAAGTTGTTTATAATTTCCAAAGAATCACTATCAAACTGCAATTTAAATATTATTAACCCCTAAAAACAAATGAAGCCAAAACAATTCAATTGGAGGTGGACTGATCATAAAGTCAAAATTGTATTTCTGTAAATTCATCGCAGATGGACTGCATGTGTACTCTCCTGTATATGTGTATGTTTATACATGTATATTATGTTGATTCTGCATTCTATAATGTGTATACTGTATGTGTGCAGACACACACACACACACATATATATATATACATATATATATACAGTATGTATATATATATATGTCCCTTTCTGTGACCGCATGTGCCTGTGTTTTGCCTCAGCAGTGTGGAACGATGGTGAGCTGCCTCCTGGGTGGCGTGAGGTGGAGGATTTGGCAGAGGTCTATTTCTGGCACGTCCCCTCGGGCACTACTCAACGCGAGCGCCCCGTGTCTAATGGCAGCGCCAAGCTCGAGCCGGACCCCGTGCAGGAGGGCACCGAAGCAGCCTGCCTCGCCCCCCCTCCGAACAACTCTCAGGCCGAGGTACAGCAGAGCACCGTCATCATCATCGCACCAATAATAATGAGAGTGGGACCCCAGTGCCCTTAAGTCCCACTGACACACACACACACACACTCTGACAGCATCTACTAATGGAGCCATGCTGAGAGGGTGTCAGCCTGTCTTGTCTTTCCTGCTCCTCTACACCTGGGGAACTAATGCTTTCAGATTGCTGAACAGCCACACAAGTCAAGCGCTTACTGTGTGTGATTTATGTTATATGTACAGATGAGATGTTCATTTTGTACTGGAAGAAGTCGAACTTTCTTGGAGTATCCGCCAAGGGTGCCCCCCTTGTAACCATTGAGAGGGTGGAGACTGTAAAGAACAGTAGCACCCAACATGAATCTTATACCCAGTTGTATACAGTAGTACTGTATTACTGTTTTCTTTACTGTTAGTGTCTGTGTTTTTACTTGTGTTTTTTATGAGTGTATTGCATGGTGAATGTTTGTTGTTGGACAACACTCTGTAGGCTGCTGGACAGCTGAATATCCCTTGTGGCAATTTGACACCCGTTTACAATTTTGACACACACCATGCATAGAGGGGATACTGTATTTCAAATCTGTTTAGCTGAATGGATAATTCATTCCAGTGGGTGTTGGTTGAAGTAGTGAACGGATTGCATGTACCTCATCTCTGTGGTTCGTGGCTAAGTAGCACCTCCTCTGTCTCCTCCTGATCTGCAGCGTCCGAGCAGCATTGTGTCTGACAGCTCGGTGGAGCCAGTGCCTTCCTCCGCCGCCTCCTCGCCCTCCAACTCCTCCCTGTCCTACGACATGGCCATACCTGTCGGAGGCTTCCTCAACAACAACTACCTGGTGAGGCGTCTCTGCTGACAACGCTGCTTTTAGTTTCTTCTTTGTTGTCACACTGCTTACAAAAGTGCACAAAAAAACACACCTGTCAAAATGTCACAGCGTCACAATAAACGTAAACATAAACAAAAACAAACTTCAAATAGATGACTGTTGCCTATTGAAGACTTTGTAAATTGAATTGGTCTGAACTGGTCTGACTTTCTGAAATTGTTTACTCAACTTTGACAAATTGTTTACTGTTTTGTGCATAAAAGTAACCCTTAATATCTCTTACATCGTTTTAACAAAGCAGTATGTGGCACTGAAGAGGTTTTTTACTGGTACACAAATCGACTCAGTCTTCACTCTATGCACTTTCTTTCTCCCTCTCTCTCTCACTCTCTCTCTCTCTCTCTCTCTCTCTCTCTCTTTCTCCTTTTCTTCCTGTAGAGCATCAGGGAAGAGCCGACCCATCAGGATACTAATATGCGGCAGCTTGACAGAGGAAGTAGTAGCCATGTGAGGCTGCGGTGAGTTCTCTCTCTCCCCCCCCCAAAACACACACACACACACACACACACACACACACACACACTTCTCTCTCTCCATCTCTCTCTTTCTATTTTCTTCTCACCATTACAGTGCATCATCGAGGCCATTAGCTTACTGCTAAATGCTCTCCTAGCATCCAGAAGGCACTTTCCCACTAAATCAGCTCTCCGTCTGGAACCAGACACTGTGCATGCAGACGCACCATTGGCTCCAGTGATGGGCACAAAGTGCTGCAGCTCTAGCAACCGTCATTAGTCATTGTTAGTTAGCTCAGACCAGCTCTGGTCCCTTGGAAATATTATTTCCTGGAAGTCAAGGGAGATGGATTTTACTTTCTTGGAAGTTCAAAAATGTTTCACATAAATTTGGAAAGCGATTCCGTTTATTTAGAATAACAGGAAATAATCAGGGATCCTGTCATCAGGAAATTTGTTTAAAGTGAAATGTAGTTATTGTTAAATGTGATTTACAGAGAGTGGTCTGTTGTCATCACAGAACACAAAGATACAGAACATTTTCAAATAAAACCAACATAAATTATGAAGCTTCGATCATGTAAAATGAATACATATGGCATTTCATTTGCTATTGTGCTCTTTTTGAACTTGTGGATCCACTTACCTTTTAATAAAAACTTGAGTAGTGCAGTGACTGAGTGAGCGACTGATTGTGCTCTGTGTGTTTTCCTTTGGGCAGAACGAGGGTCCTCCCAGACTCAGTCCCCTCCCCCAGGACCAGCATTGACCTGGACTCTCAGGTAACAACAACAACAACAACAACAACAACAGTCATAACAACAACAACAACAGGAATCCGCTGCATTAGTGAAGGAATAACCATGTTTACTATAACTAAGTATTGTACTTATTAAGTATACTGCTTAGTTAAACATTTTAGACCTCAGGCAGCTAGACTATGAAGTTTTGTGAAAACATGTTTCACAGATATAGTATGAAATTAGTCACAGATTGAAGCTTAACACTTCAGATAGTGACATATAACCACACTGCGTAGTGAATAGGAAATAGCAAATTCTCTGAGTTTACATTGATTGAACAGATGCATATGAAGGAATGTGAAATGCACTAAAAAAGTGAAGTCACCTGACAAGTAATAGCACATACCCGTAACCTCAGTCATTGATTGCACTGGATGTATTTCAATTCAGGTTATCAGCCTTTGTCCTTGTTTGCATTAGTGTTGAGTTAATAGTAGTAACTATTTTGTTCTGCAGTTACTGTATGAGGAGCTCTTTCCCAAAACACTATATATCCGTTTTCAAAAATGCTCAAAAATGATGTCTTTTTATTGTTTTTCTCAGCTAATATCAGTAAAATCACTGTTGTTTTGTTTGAATTCAGTAAGGACACGTCTGATAACATTAACCCAGCTGGAATTGTGCCAATGTTACCTAAGAATATAATGTAAAAAAATATTTAAGAAAATAGCATTTAAATGGCTGTTATAGCGTTTTGGAAAAGAACTCTTTATATCTATATTTGTATTTAAATAACACATACATCATAAATGTACACAACTGATCTAACCATAATGACAGTATTTAGGGTAAAGCATCACTAATACTAATACACTAATAATGTGGGACTAGTTGAATGTCGGTTGCACAAGTTGTACATCACTGCCACCCTGGGGTGCCTTGAGGAAGTGCCAGGTGAAGGTGCTTGACTGCCATCTATTGGCACCACAGAGAATATCTCTGTAATGCAGCGTGAGCCACACCTAGTGCTCACTTCCACGTGTGTTATTTTATCAGCACCAGCGGAGTGCCTCTGTGCCTCTAGAGACACGGACAACACTGTGCTTGTGTATACATGCGCCATTGTGTATGTGTGTGTGTGTGTGTGTGTGTGTACATGTTCTGGGGTTTGTCTTCATAGACAAATGAGACAGTGTCTTCGTCTGTGTATCGCACATCTGTGCCTGACAGAGACCGAGAGAGAGAAAGAAAGAGAGAGAGAGAGAGAGAGAGAGCTGGAGATGGGAACATGCTGAACCATAGCATCCCACTGATCCAGGCATTTCTTGGCACGTGTCTCAGAATGAGGCTGAGCCTCAAAGGACTGTGGGATAGCACCACCACCAGTCGGAGGAGGAGGCACGTGTGGGGATGACATCATGGCTTGAAAGTTTAATGAGATGCGCAAGAAAGCTCTCCATCTGTCTTGGAGACGGAACAAGAAGCATGGGGGAGAGAGAGAGAGAGACAGGGATAGAGAGAGAGAGAGAGACAGAGAGAGAGAGAGAGGGGGAAGGAGGGAGGGACAGGGAGGGAAAGATGGAGAGGGAGAGGCAGAAAGAAACAGCTCAGTGCCACTGCTGAATTGTAATGCTGAAATCCTAAATCTTAATTTAGACATCAGCGCTCAACTTGCGGAGCACGTGCCACTCTGCATAACTCAGTCGCTGCAGTGCTGGGCACTCCTGAGCTGATTGTTTTGTGCTGGAGTAGGGAGATAAGGCCTGCTCCAGGGTCAGTTTTTCACATTCTGCTTACGATGGCGAACATACGAGGAATGCTGATTCAAGGTCAGCGGGTAGAAGTAAAGACAAAGCTGAACTTCTTTATCTAAACAGGTAGTTAATGGTCCAGATCATATTTCCATATAATTGGTGATGAAATTTAGTATTGAAAATGTATATTTTGCTGTAAAACCCTCAAGTAGTGGTATAAATTTGTTATAAAGTATCTATTTATCATTTTCATTTTCATAAAGCGTTCCATGGCCACCGACTACAAAAACTTGCATTCCTGCAAGCTCTCTGCACCATTCGGGATAAAAACAAGCTTCCTGCAATCTATCCCGCTCTTGCGTGTTGAGGGAGCCGGGTGGGGGTGGGGGACGGGATGCTGTCCATCAAGAGGAATATCGAGAGCTAAATGAAGACTGAAGGGTGAATGGTTTGTGTTTGTCTGACGCTAGGGGAGGCTAGCTCTTTGTGGACTGTGGACTTTATTATTCGGGAAAATATAGGCAGGAAACTGGACCGAAGTAAAAGGCTACGGGAAACTGCAGGCTTGTCTGCCATGGCTGCTCAGAGAGTGCTTTGGTTTTTAATGCGAACACAACTAGTGTTTTATATTTAATGAGCCCTCACCTAAGGTTTGCTCTGTCTCTGCCTCTGCTGGGTTTGCTGGGTTTATACAGTATGTGTGTGTGCGCATATGTGTGTGTGTGTGTGTGTGTGTGTGCGTGTGTGTGAGTGTGTGTGTGTTTACCTCGACACATCATTTTTATAAATGCTTATACTTCCATACACTAAGTGTGTGTGAGTGTGTATTCATCTCACTTTATTCTTCATTCTCCCCGTGTTCCTCGTGTGTGTGTGTGTGTGTGTGTGTGTGTGTGTGTGATGTGTGCATGCACGTGTCTGCAGGTGTTCCCTGTGTGTTCTCTGGGCTGGCTGGAGGTGTCGGATGCTGACATGGTGACGGGCAGGAGCAGTGTGGTGGTCAGCGACTGCATCAGGAAGCTGCAGCTCCGCTCGAGAGAGAGAGACACCACTGGAGATAGAGAGGAGGTGTGACATACACACACACACACACACACACGTGTGCAGAGGCACGTAAACACACTCACACAAACACACACTCACACACACACACACGCACGCACACACTCACGTTAACTACTGTATACCCACATCCACACATACATACTGTACACACACACACACACACACACACCACAGAAACATACCCGTTGCGTAATCCCAGTCAGCTGACACTGACAGTAGAGACTAGTTAAAAAGTTGGCACGCCGGTTGTGTGCCGTGTGCCATGTGTGTGTGTGTTAGTGTGTGCCATGTGTGTGTTAGTGTGTGCCGTGTGTGTGTCAGTGTGTGCCGTGTGTGCGCGAAGCACAATGACAATCAGTCAGCCTGGCAGGAGCCGCTACATTAGAGGCATCTCATCTCCGCTAACACAAAGCCCCCCTGTTGTGCACAAAAGCCGCCGGCGGACGAGCAAGGACACGGATGTAAAGCCGACGAGAGAAGCCTCCCACTGCTCATCAGTTAACCTTGTCAATTCAGCACACACACACACACACACACACACTCAAACCACAAACACATACTGTACACGTGCACACAGATACACACACACACCACAAACACGCAACGCAGTGTGTGTGTAGATGATGCTTTAAACCGTATCTCGCTTGTTTTAGCTGCTGTTGTTTTGTGATACAAATCAAAGTCAGCGCCAATTACAGACTTGCTTGGAAAACTTCACAGCTGATTAACTTTCCTCAAAGCACTGCAACTCTCATTCTCTTCTCTCTCTCTCTCTCTCTCTCTCTCTCTTTCTTTCTCTCGCTCTCTCTTTCTCGAGGCATTCTCTTCCCATTCTCATGTGTGTTTTTCATATGTCACACTTCTTATTTACATTTTATTTATAGTACAAATATTTATTTATTTATAGTACAAATATTTATTTTATTTGTAGTGGAAACACACTATTGAATGATTTCAGATGGATGGCATTGCATGACCTTTGCCAAACCAGTCCATTATTATCTCTTATCAGTCCATCACTCTTTTTGACTTTTAATGCTTTGAATACGAATCCCTCCATCCTCTCCTCCTCCTCTCGAATCTCTCTCCCCATCCCCCCATTTTAACATGCCCCATTGCTTATGGAAGCAATAAAGGCATTTTATGGCATATTAGGATTTAATGCGTTCTCTATGTAAAATCAGGGAAATGAAGACATACTTGAGAAATTATTGCCAATTAATTCTGTTCAGATTTCCAGGGCTTTATGGTGGAGGAACAGTCATACCGCACTGGAGGCGGACGCTAAAATGTTGGCTTGGGGTTTTGCTGTGAGGACGAGAACGGCGGTAGCAATGATAAGAGAGCCCAAGAGTGGAGATTCACAGAGTCCTGCACTGCCTTTTAAAAAGGCCATTCCGCCTCCCCCCTTGGTATTACAACAAATGAAATTTATATAGTGCGCTGATTGAATTACTCACTTTGCAATTACTCGGCCTGTGCCAATATTCCGAAGAAACCGCCTCACACAAGTGACCTTCCACCTCGATTCGATATCCATTAACTCGGAGGTAATGTTAACTTGATGGCTGATGACTCATTCATATTGAGGCTTATATTCCTGCCATGGAGAGTGACCCTGGTGAGAAGATCGTGTCACATGGGACGTGCACCAGGCCCACTGCCACACATCACACACAGGAAGCCAGGCCTCGGCTCAGCTGATGGTCTCTGCTCTCGGGTCTCTGAATGCATGCTGTCTGGGGGGTCTGTGTCAGGCTTGATGGCTTTCATGTAATTTAAAAATATATATATATATATATATATATGGTCTCTCTTTCTCTCTCTCTGATGTATACCGGAGTCAGGCGTAACAGAGACCTAGTCCAGTCAAGTCAGCATGTGATGAATTAGTTTGAATTAATATTTATGTTCTGATCAGTCAAACCCTTGGAAGCAGAATGTATGCTAGCTTTTTCCTCACACGCATTACTATTTCATAAGTCAAGCAGTAATAGCATGATGCCAAGAGCACTAAGGTCATGTGTGCTCAAGTGCACACTATACTATACAGTATGAATCAGTGGGTGCTCTCTTTTTAAATTATAAATCCAAACTTGTTGGACTGAAGACATAAACATTTATGAGTCACTTATAAGTTCATGAGAAGGTTAATTCAGCCTTGGTAACATTTCATCAAGTCTTTGTTAGTGGAGGTGGCGGTATTGGACATGGTTAAGCTAGCACACTGTTCAAATATCCCCAGTGTAAATTCAACAAGCCACATGTGGTATTTAATTAAAACATTCCCTTCAAAAAAAAAACCCAATAGCGCTGCATCCACAAATGGGGCGAGGAACAGTGTGTCTTTAGCCTGGTAAGCCTGTATACTTAATCACACTGCAAGGAGAATATTTCACCGCTGTCACTTTTAGGTTATATAAATTAGATTAGTCAAAGTACAAACTCTCCCTGGAGAGCACTCAATTATTTTGCTGCAAAGCCGAACTTCTAGCGCCTGAAAATGCTATTACTGCTGCTGCTGCTACTGTTGCCACTGCTGCTGCTTCTGCCTCTCCTCCAGTGTCCTGTTTGCTTGCAATGCAGGTTTAAAGCAGAGACTATGGTGACCAGGCGACCCCAATTTTCGGGAACAGTCCCCTTTTTTTGGTGGTCTGTCCACCGTAAAATATAAGAAAAAAGACACATCATGTCCCCTGATTTTTTTAAGCTAAAACATTACTTGTTTTATTGATACTGTATTGACTGTAGAAATAGGATCGTCCCCAGTTCTCATGGAAAATTCAGGGAAAAGTCTCTGATTTCCGTCTCGGAGGTCGGGTCACCTTAGCGTAGACCCATAGTACCGGTGTCTGAAGCCGTCTTCCCTCCTCTGTTTTCCCCCCGCAGGGTAAGCCTATGCTCCTGGTGCTCCAGGATGTCACGCTGACCCTGGTTGACCCCACCGACCACACGCTGCTGCACTCCCAGCCAATCAGCTGCATCCGAGTGTGGGGGGTGGGCCGGGACCACAGCAGGTAGGGCAGGGAGTCTCCAACCTGCATTATTTTATAGTGGTGTATTACATGCATTATTCTGTTTAATGTGTGTCATTAAAAAAGGAGTCATTTTACAATGGGCTGGCTTTATGAAGGGATGGAACTGGATCCGGTGTGCGTGTGTGTGTGTGTGTGTGTGTGTGTGTGTGTGTGAGTGTGTGTGTGCGCAGAGTTGAATGCAGAACATGAATGTGTGTATGTGTGTGTGTGTGTAGGCGAAGTTGAATGTAGTCCATGTGTGTGCGTACATGTATGTGTATGTGCATGTGTACGTGTGTGTGTGTGTGTGTGTGTGTGTGTGATAATGGCAGTAATGTGCTGTGACTGCTGCGAGAGGCACACTAAGCCCAAGGCCAGAGCTTTCATCTATTCAGAGACAATGTGGAGGAAGAGGTGCAACTTTGTTTTTTTCCCCCCTCTCTATCCCTCTGTTCTTCTCTTTTTCATCTTTCTCTCCTAAATTCCCTCCATCCCTTTGTTTCTCTCTCTGTCCCTCTGTCATTTTTCATACGGCGACTCGTTGAGAAACATTGCGTGCTCCTCTCCCACTGCCTGTCTATAGTCTCAGACACTCTCTCTCTCCCTCTCGTTCTCTCTCTCCCTCCTTTCCACACTCCTCCTCTCACTCTCTCTTTCATTCCCTGAGGGGTGATGAAAGTTTCAGTGCCCCCGTCTCTATGGTAATGGAAAAGACATGTCAGAGAGAGAGAGAGAGAGAGAGAGAGAGAGGGAGAGAGGATGGGGGAGGGGAGAGGAAAGAGTGAAGGAAAGAATTATATAGAAAGCTCAGAGAGATGGATTGAAGAGAGAGAGTGAGGGAGAAAGAGAGTGAAAGAGAGAGAATCAAAAGAAGGAAGTTTATCTCAGGAGAGTATTAACTGCATATAATGACTTTACTTTCATTCACTGTCTTGTTACATCTCTCCCTCTTTCTTTCTTTTTCTTTCTTTCTGTCTTTCTTTCTCTCTCCT
Source organism: Sardinella tawilis (assembly GCA_030264315.1). Taxonomy (NCBI): domain Eukaryota; kingdom Metazoa; phylum Chordata; class Actinopteri; order Clupeiformes; family Clupeidae; genus Sardinella; species Sardinella tawilis. The sequence continues at coordinate 11,621 of JASCQY010114556.1, forward strand.
CTCTGCTGCACCACGTCCACTCTAATTGATCATGCGTGTATGCCTTAGATCAGGCGCTAGCAGCGAGCTGTGTCTTGCATGTGTGCACGGCAAAGGCAGGCATGTGTGCCAGCACGCCAGCGGGTGATTAAGTACCCAGTGCCCTGTCAGAGCCAATGAACTTTAGCGGGCGCTTCAGTCACTATGCCAGCCTTTAGCTCCGCTAATTAGAACCCTCCTCTCGCTCCCATCCTTACCCCATCTGAACCAGCCCTGTGTGTGTGTGTGTGTGTGTGTGTGTGTGCATCTATCATGTAGGGAGGAGGAGGAGGAGAAGGAGGAAGGAGGGGATGGATATTATGAGTTGGAACAGGTGCTTTCTCATCAGTAGCGAGGCTGCAGTGCCTGCGATGGCCACCAGAGGGAGCTAGAGACAGACAGACGGACGGGCGTGTGGCGAGAGGAGAGGAGAGGAGCAGGGCTGGAGAGCCGGGGCTGGAGCATATGGGGCTGTTTTAATATGCACAGCTACATGGCGCGTGTGTATAGATCATGATGAATGGTTGTATATGTAGACCGTCCATATGGGAAGGGTGTGTGCATGTGTGTGTGTTTGTGTGTCTGTGCGTGTGTGTGTGTGTGTGTGTGTGTTTGTGTGTGAGTAGTGTGCAGAATCAACTATGGGTGCGTGTGTATTGTAGAATAATTTGCACCAGTGGACAGTGTGTGAGTAATGTGCAAGTGTGTGTAACAATAGTACATAGTGTACAGTGTGTGTGTGTGTGTGTGTGTGTGTGTGTGTGTGTGTGTGTGTGTGTGTGTGTGTGTGTGTTATACAGGCTCTATCTAGTGTGTGTTGTACTGCTTCTCTATCTGTCTCTTGCACCCATACGCTGTGATTTGTTTCAGTCAGTTTGTTTCGTGAGTGGATGTTGGAGGACATCTCCAAAATGTCTTTCCCGTCTCTTGGGGAAAAGTGTTCTGCCCCCATTGCCCTCTCCCCTGGACCTGTCAACAAGCACCTCTGCCAACACACCACCTCGCCCTTCTTCTCTCTCTCTCTCTCTCTCTCTCTCTCTCTTTCTCTCTCACCCTTCCTCTCTCTCTTCCTCTGTCTCTTTCTCTCTGTCTCTCTCTCTCTCTCTCTCTCACTCACTCTTTTTCTTTCCCCTTGTCCCCTTTCTCACTCTCTGTTAGTTTCTCTCAGTTTCTCTCCCTCTCTCTCCTGTCGTCCTGATACAATATGAATGAGCCCTCTATCTCCGGGGCTGTGTGTGTGTGTGTGTGTGTGTGTGTGTGTGTGTGTGCGTGTGTGTGTGGTGATGGTAGGGGGTATGCTCAGGTTGATGAAGTCATACTACTATTTTAAGAGCACTTAGTGTGAGTTTGACTTAGTGTTCATGTGGCTGTTCATATGGTGGTGGCCTTTCCACTGTTTAAGGGGGGGTCATTCCTATGCGCTTGTCTGGTTTGCATTGCCGTACTGAGTTGTGTTGTGTTGTTGCGTTGTATTGGAAGCACAGGTGTAGACATGCATTGTCTGCATGCATTTTCCGCACCAACATGTCTACATGTACATGTGTAGGTGTGTGTGTGTGTGTGTGTGTGTGTGTGTGTGTGTGTCTGTGTGTGTGTGTGTACGTATGCACGTGGTCTCCACCGAGGCGATGAAGTCATAGGTCTAAATCTGGAGCACTCAGCAAGGCTGTGTGTGTTTCCAGGGGAGTTGCGATCCCCTCCTCCCCTCCTCCCCTCCCCTCTTCCCTCTTCCCTCTTCCCTTGCTCTTTCTCTCCTTCTCTCCATCCTCCCCTTTTCCCTCCCTACCTCTCCTCCTCTCTCCAGCCCTCTCTGTGTCACTCCGTTTCTACCCTTTGTCTCCAGCTCTCTTTCAGTCCCTTCCATTTTTATTGGTCGTTCAAGTTCCTCTTTCTCCCTCCCGCTCGCACTCCCTCTCTCTCTCTCTCTCTTTCTCTCTTTCTCTCTCTCTACTGCCTCTCTCTCTCTCCCCCTCTCTGTTGGTCACTTAGTCAATCTCCTCTGTCCTCTGATACACACATTTCAGTCTCCATCCATCTACAGCAGTGAGAGGCTGTTGAACTGGAGAGAAGAGAGAGAGAGAGAAAGAGAGGACAAAAAAAGGGAAAAAGAGAAAAGAAAAAATAAGAAATAGTTTTGTGAGGTCCACTCTGTGAGACACTGTGAAAGGGAAAAAAAGAGAGAGAGAGGGGGTGAGGATAGTGGGTGAAGAAAGGGAGGAGAGTGGAGGGAAAAAAGAGAGAGCCTGCAAACAGGGGAGTGAGAGGGGGAAAAAGGGGGTTGAGAGAGAGAGAGAGAGAGAAAGAGAGAGAGAGAGAGAGAGAGAGGAGTGGGAGAGAGCGAGCGGGAAAGAGAGAGAGAGTGAGTGAGGGGGGAAGAGAGAGGAGGACACAGAGGCTGGAAGACATTCTGAGAGAGAGAGAGAGGGAGGGAAGCAGTGAGAGGGAAAAGAGAGCGATTGAGAGAGAGAGAGAGAGAGAGAGAGAGAGAGAGAGAGAGAGTGAAAGCATCTTGACTGGAGTAAGAGGCTACAGAGGACTCGACCCGTCCGGCTGGAGAGAGCGCGTGGAACAGAGACAGCGGCGCGAAAGAGAGGAGAGGGGGATTAGTGGGAAGGAAAGAGGGGATTCGAGGGGGAAAGGAGGAGTGGAAGAAGGGCAACGGCACAGAAAGGAGAGCGAGTGAAAGAAACAGAAGGAGGGAGGAGAAAGAAAAAAAAACGCACAAGGACAAGAAAAAGGAAAAGCACAATTGTTGTGTCCCTCCCTCCCGATCGCCGTGGCGATGGAGCTAATGACCCGGAGAACGGCTGGATGCTGAGAGGGGATGTCTGACACCGTGAGTGCCCTACCTCTCTCCCTCTCTCCTTCTGTCTCTCTCTCTCTCTCCGTCTGTCACTCTCTCTTTCTCTCCATTCCCCTTTCTTTCTCTCTCTCTCTTTCTTTTTTCTTCTCTCCCTCCGGCGCTACCCGCGTCTGTCTCTTTCCTCATCCTTCTTTCACTCTTCCTGTCTCTCTCTATCCATTTCATCCTGTCTTTCTGTTGTGATCCTTGTCTTTCCTTTCTGTCATTCTCTGCTGTTTCTCTTGTCTGCTCTGCTGCTTGTTAGAAAGATGCGCTGCTGTTTGGGCACTAGACCACCGCGGGCTAGAGTGCCAACACGCCACTTGGATTTTTTTTTTTTTTTTTCTGCTGTGCTCTGCAAGTTTGTTCAGTGCTGTGTCTGAGTTGGTGTGTGTGTGTGTGTGAGAGAGAGTGGTGTGTGTGTGTGTGTGTGTGTAGGTGTAGGTGTGTGTGTGTGTGTGTGTGTGTGTGTGCGTGTGTGTTGTGTTGTGTTGTGTTTCTGTGTCTGTGATCATGCCCG
>JASCQY010114649.1:0-16241 GCA_030264315.1 Sardinella tawilis
ATCAATAAAAACACCCAAACCTCCAGGGGGCGACATCTTCTTTTACAAACACTTGAGAGAGGATGGGTGTGTTGTGATTGGCTGAAGTAAGGTGACGACACGTTATTTTGGTATAGGATTTTTAGCAGCATGGCCGAATCCAGCGAGGCACAACGTGGATCAAGAAATATAAATTGTGAAATTATGACTGGAAACAGTAATTTACAGTTTGATTCCAGTGACGACGAAGCTCCAGAAGAAGTGAATTTTGAGGACGCAAAGAACTCTGCTTTACAGAGTGTAAAAGACGCGTTGGAGGCGAGCCGAAGGTAAAGTTTACTTTTGTAACGTTAAGTTAGCTTTAGCATGACATGTCGAGGAGGCAACGGCTGACAATTAATACCTACCCTTTATTTACAGAGAGAAGGAGACATTGAAAGAAAAACGAAGAAGGAAGCAAGAGCTGTTTTTGGAGCAAAAGGTTAGAATAAGAATCTAATTGAAATGTAGCCATAATTTGTGTATCAAATACATGTTCGTTTCTTTTAGGGATTGCTCATAGCGTGTACATTAATTTGATCTACTAATGCCGACAGAAACGAAGACTTCTTCCTGATGATGTGTTGGAGGAAATTGATGCACAACCAATAAGGTAAGTTAATAACATGATGTATTAGTATAGAAGTGTATTGCTAAAATATTTCTGACCTGTTATACCACCTTTGTATCTCATTCTAGAAAAGATGCTCTGCAATGTGGTGAACCAAGTGAAGGTGTGTATTTTGTCGTCCTCAATGATCCATACACGGTTCCTTACTCTACTCATCTAACGTACATCTGCCTTTTCAGCAAAGTCAAACTGAAATCAAACTAGGATGTTAAAGGAATTCAAAATAACTTCATATTTTGTACAGAATCAAAAACTCCTGGAAAAGACATCAGATGTCCTTTTGTCTTCAATGTCCTTAATCACATGAAGGCTAAATGTCATATTGTTTTCTGTAGTTAACGTTATCTGCAAGCCACAATTCTCAATTGAATGAGTTTTTGGAGTACATATTATATTACATGAAATACGTATTACATTTGTTTATTTTGAGCCATGAAATACCATATTAATGTTTTATGTGATTTTATACTTGCTTGTAATACTGCTGCCCTTCAATTGAAATATGGAATTGTTCATGTTTTAGAGGAAGAAATAATACCAGTGTCAAGTGAAGTACAGCCAATGAAAGGGAAAGCAAGAAGGTAAAATTCCAAGTAGTGCCCATCTGTTCAAAGTAAGCACTGTGTGTATTATAGCTACCACTTTGTATTTTAATAACCTTACCCATTCTGTAGTTTACAGGCAAATTGTAGTGTAACAAGAGTAAAGGACCAGTATACAGCCAGTTCGCAACAGAAAGCAGCCATGGATTTTATTCAGTCTCGATTTTATGGACAAGGAGCTCGGCGGACAACAAGTAAGAAACAGTTTGACCTCTTAACCTCATCAGTTAAAGGAGAAGTTCGGTGTGAATCAATCCATAGCCCTGTTATTCAAGGTCACTGAATGCTGTTTATAGGAAAAAGAATAAAAAAATGATGCAACATAAGCTGAATAATGAACTAGGCAACTAACACTAAGTAAATGGGGCATAGTGTCTTACTTTCAGTTTCATTTCGCTATGCCCCATTCAGTTAACAATAGTTATCGGTTTATAACTCGGGCTATGTTGCATCAATTTTTTTCATTCTTTTTTCATTCTTTGCGACCTTTAACAACAGGGCTATGGATTGATTCACACCAAACTTCTCCTTTAATATTATCAGTATTTCTGAACATTGGATAATTTCCATATTTCATAGGCCTATGTCAGAATTTGCATTTTTTTTTTATTTTAGTTTACATAATTTTTTAAGTTCAAATGATACTGCCCACATGTGTATGGTACTAAAAGGCATTAAGGTATTAAAGAATGTATTAAAAAGATGAATTAAAATGACTAATTACCATTGCTGTAATATGGACCTTTAAGTTCCGAACATACTGTATATTCCGTCTATACACTCAAACTTGCTTTTGTTTCCTTCTTAGACAACGAACTTCTGTCACTGGATAATAAAAAAGGGGCCAAAAGAGGTGCTGCATTCCAGTTTGTTAATGAAAAACTGAGTGAGTGTTTTGCCCCCTCCAACTTTGTTTTGTTGTGATCAACATGCATTTGTCAGTATTGTCTCTAGAAAGGTGGTCCATTAAACAGTGCTATTTGTGCCAGTCTGGAGCATTTCAATGTGTACTATTATTTGAGGCTGCCAAGTGCAAGTCAGCGTGGAAAAGAGTGGGGTTGTTCGAAATGACTGGCTGGCTTAAGGTGATGCATTCTGGACTTGAAACAGTGACAATCTCATGACAATCCTGTCCTAACGTTAGACGCGGCTGATCCAATCTCTTAACTAAACGAGAAGTCAGCTAATGGCCATTGCGCTATAACGGGGACCGGCCATAGGTATTCGTTGGCTATTCTCTGCAATGTTAATAGACGTCATATCAGCCAGATGGTAAAACAGCTGGGGAGTCACTATTCCGTCTATGCTGTACCAAATTTCATATTTTCTTACCAACAGCAATCTGTGACCTCCAACGTACGTATAGCTATGGGTTGCAATGCTCTGGACTTTTCCTTTATGGTAATGAAAATTTAGCATTAAAATAATAACTGCCTCTGCAGGTGCTGAGAAGAAGACCAAGGCCAAGAAGGATAACCAAAGGTGGATGCATAAGAAGAAGCTCATTAGTACATGAGTGTGTAAGGGGAGGACACCAAACCCAGAGGAAGAGAAAGGCAGCAACTGCTGAAGGCCAACTGCATGTTTTGGGCTTGCAGCCTTATCAAAGATGGCTAACAGGAGACAAGTCACAGGCCAGACATCTTCATTCACCTTCCAGCTTTTTGGATCATTTGAACTTTTCATCCATGCAACAATTGGATATTTTTGCCTGCTTTAACAAGAGTTGGTTATGTCTTTAAGTACTTTATAAATAATGTAGCTCATTGAACTGATTGTGTTACATTGGCATTTAATTTCTGAAGTGATCTTTATAAATCCAAATGAATTCTGTCCAGTAGATGTCAAGACATCTGATGATTAAAACACATTAGTGGATTGATTTCTCAAGAACACGTATGGGCAGACCAGTGGAATGATCAGAAGCACCTACAGGATCATACATTTTAATTTCTCATGAAAGAAAATGAACAGGAACTGGTTAGTCCCATTACATCTTGAACTTAAGGATATATTAGCATTGTACTTTAATAGAATAGTCTCAGAAAGCACAACACTTAACTGCAGCACTGTGAAAACAGCCATGCATAAATTGTTTTACGATCAACATCTTTATACAAAAGTACATTTCTATCTCTATGCATTGGACCTGCACATTTGAATAGGCAAAGATAAAAAAAGAGGAAAAAACACCCGAATGCTTTCATTCTGTGGTAAAGCAGTAAGTGATAATGATGAAACTCTTAAATGTACGCAGCCGTGAAAACTAAAACTAACTACTGCCACTTTGAATAAGAGTCTTACACAACTGAAGAACGGTCCTCCTGGGTGGGGTAATTTTATTGTAAATTTTAAGACAGTGCTGTTGACAAATACTGAACCAGTCTCCTGTGTGGTTACTCCTTAAAGCACAGCACTGAGGGGCATGGGGTATGATGAATAAAATAAAAATGGCTGACATAATGTACTGTACTTTGTCAGATACACAGCCATACTGAGCAGCAACATAGCAAAAGGTATATTTAGGAGACTGGCTTGCTGGAAAGAAACAAAGTGAGGGAAAAAAATAAAAGAATGATGGGGAAGGCAAGCATGGACATCACACGGTTAAAAGGAATCTGCGCCCAAACAATGCATCAAACCTGCTGAGCTGTTGGCAAAGGTCGGTGGAGGTTTACGCACAGAGGAATTTCCTTAGAAGAGGAGCTCCTACAATCCCCTAACATACCTAATCCTGCGGTATTACACTTTATGGGTTGAAAATTATATTCTTTATGCAAATCGCTAAGTATTCCACACTTCTTAATAATGCAATCTCACTCAGGATTTGTGAATAGTAACATGTACACAGGCTGACACTTGTAAGTAGCAAGGGTTTACTGTGATGGGACCTTTATTAGTCGGTCGTGCTGATTCGGCCAGCTTTCAACCAAGAACAAATATATATTCATATGCAAGTTTAATAATAATAACATTAATTATAATCATAATCATTTGCATCATGCCTTGTAAACTAGGAAACAATCAGAGCTTGCCTCCCCACCCCAATCCATATGCAACATATCCTCAACCCAAAAATTAAAATGATTTAAAATAAAAAAAAATAATAGAGATAATATGCCAAAGAAAAAAAAAAAGAACATCCATGTAATGATTTAGGGATTTTTTTTTCTGGCTCAGGGATCTTCATCCTGATGTGCCATAAGTCTAACGTGGCCTAGGAAGAGCAGATCCAGTCTTCAGGGAGGGTCAGGGCCCAGGGAGGTGCTGGGGGGCCCAGGTGAGGGGAGGGGCTGGGACTGCTTTGCATCCCGGCAGGCCCAGCTTAGGGATTATGTGGGTAGTGAAAACAGGGTGGGGGGTGGGCGGGTATGGGAGTCTTGCTGCATGGCGGTTGGGGTTAGGGTGTAGGGCTGGGGTGGGGTGGGGTTGAGGTGGAGGGGGTCACGTCGGGTTTCCGGGTCAGGTATGGGCAAGGTAAGGGGGGGGGGGGGGGTATTCTCTGAAGGTTAGTGCAGGTAGTCATCCACTGAAGCGAAGGCGCAGGATCCGATACCGGTGCGCGCCATGAGGGACAGACACTGCGCAGCCTGGCCAACCGCCTGAGCCAAGGGGGGCTGCTTGGGCAGGTTGTGAGTCTCTGTGAACCAACAAATGTGCATTAAGTGCCAGTGGTGATGTGACTGTATAGTACACTAGAATAAATAAATAACTCTGACTGGAAAAACTCACACTAATAAATTCACATCCAAACACCAGAAGAGTAAGAATATGAACTTCCATAAACGAATCAGTTAAATCTTTAAAAACTCAAGAGAACAATAACAACTCTGGTGGCCTACCTAGTATTGCACTGTTGAGTGTGGAGCAAACTGGCTCTCTTTGGATTGAGTCCAGCTGGTAGCCCACGGGACTAGTCCAGGGATCTGAGTATGCAAGCAGGCTGAAGGCATCCTACAGGGACAGCAACAGACTCCAGTTAAAGGTCGTGGGGGAGTTCACGTTACAGTTTCAGGCACTGAGGCGAACTGGACGCTACCGCTAACTGATTAGGGCATATGAAAACGAAACCATAGCGAAAAAGATATGCCCTAATCATTTAGCGGTAGCGGCTAGTTCGTGAATTCAGTCTACGTTGTATCTACTGCTGTCGTTCTGATACCTATCAACAGCACTCGGCAGCCTCAGACAACAGGGCTTCGGTTTTATTCACTCTGAATAACTCTTTTAAAAGAGCCGAGGAGCTATCGCTTGTGCCGCATAATTCCTGGCATTACCCATACAACAGAGTATGCAGAAAGAATGCCAGCCATATATGTATTTCAAACATGAAACAGCATTCCTCAGGAAACCCTGGTAATGACAAGCACCGAGACAGGTGACAAAACAACAACTCTGGTTTTTCAAGTCTCCCTCTAAATGTCACAAGAACTTAACTTCATCCTTCACCACCTAGTTCTATCTGGACCAAGTCTGACAAGTTGCAAACACTCTTGTAAAATATATGAAAATCCCTTAAATGTCACATCTGCCAAAGAGGCGACAGAGAATTTCACTGGCTAGCATCATTGGAACTTAAGTTATGGACCTTCAGCATCTTCTTATTGGTGGCGTTCTTGCCACGCTCCCGGCGGAGGTGCTCGCTCATGCTCTGCAGCTCCCGCCCGAAGTGGATCATCCTCTCAATGGCCGCCTGGCTGCCTCCGCACAGCTGCCTCTTGAATTGAGCCAACTCCACCTCTGAGGAAACAGATAGACGGACAGACAGGAATGAGACATCAGAGTCGCATGGACATAATGTCCCTTTTTTGGGAGACTAATAGATTTTGAGCCCACTGTACGAGAATGAACTGGGGAGGACGGGCAATGTTAGACTAGTGACTCCGGTGGCGAGATATCAAGTCAACAGCTGACAAAGGAAAGGTTTTCAAAGGGAATTTTCAATAGACCTCTGCATAAGCCCTCTCAATAACCCTCTCCAGAGACCTTGATGTGCAAAGACAGCGCAGAGAGTAGTAGCATGTTAGCTCCACCGTAGCAAAAATCGTTAATAGTTCAGGTGACGAGATCGCAAACATCAAGCGGAAAACAACAAGGTGCCAAGAACGTAAGTCGGATTTCTCTGTCACCGACTGTGCTTTACAGCAGCTGTTATTCAAAAAAACCCATGTTAGTTTCCAAAGGCTTTTTCGGCATGTCACTGCGTAGGTCTACAGTATAGGGGCCAAATGATGTGCTTTAAAAGCCACCCGCCTTTTATCATTCTGTTTACGTATACACAACAGACAACTTCATCTAAAATAACTTAAGACATTAAAATAACACACACTACAACAGCTAACTGAACTCAAACTAATTTAAATCCAAAATATTAAGACTAATAAGACACTGATTGTGCAAATAATTAATATTTATTACACTAAATTGTGGAGTTTGAATAAATATATATATATATTCTTTTCCTTTCTGTATATTCCAGTATGTTAGCATTACTGTGCTCCAGTCTGTAACTGTAAGTTGCAGATCAGGGCCTCATTCAAGTTTCAATCTACTAGACAAGCCAAAACATGTTTGCTGATTTCTGATGACCTCAAGAAAGCTTGCAGTAATAAAAAAAACAACAACATGCAGACAGACAGAAAATGGGCCTAAACGCATTATATGATTAAAACTTGGAACCACATAAATTGACTCTCAAAAACAGAAGTTGTGCCATCACTGGACTTCACTCAGTGAAAACAACAAAGTAGTCCTTCAAGAGAACCATAATAGGTTTATCTTAATTCCATCTGCAGCACTGTCACTCTCTGGCTTCACTGTTAGCTACCGTGAGTTCTGGAGTATCATTTCCTGCTACGTTTTCCAAGGGCAGTTAATCACAAGGTTGTACAAATTAAAGCAGTACATTCTTTTGCATGTTTATTTATTTTCTAAATGTATTTTGAAATGTATTCATTTATTGACTTGTATCTAATTAAAATGACCCCATTTCAAGTTTGCAGATCTAAATGATGCCATGTTGTTATCTTGGTCATCCATTTGCAGGGGTGGCAGACCCAATAGGTTGTGTGCTAAGCTGTATGGCTGCTGCTCTTACCCATTTCGGCATCACAGTCGTCTGGTTCGATGCCATGCGTTGAGCTCCCATTGAGAAAGCCATTGGAGGACGATTCAGACACACCATTGGTGAAGTGATCCACCTCCATCTCCACTTCACTGCTGTAGATGGTTCAGTCGGGTTATATTTTATTAAAAATCTAATTTGGTCAGAAACATGCATCATCTGTTACCAAGGCTAATAATCAAAATGTGGTCTCCACATTGAGTGGACAACCTTTTGATAGCAATACTACCACTCTATAACGGTTTTATAAAATATGTAAAATTCCATGCCAGGACATAGGATGGCACATGAGCCATATGAGCCATCTAAACACTAGCAGAAATCCCCATGAATATTGAGGATATCACAATACCATTGACGTAACAGTAGACACCAATAGCACTAAATTACACAATTCTTGATAGCCCTACATAATTAAATAAATAGTCAAATGTACTTCCACATAGACTAAAGACATGATCCTGGTCCAGCAAAAATATATTGTATATAATATTTCTGTAATATTTCTATGCATTAAAAAAACAATTGTGTTGGACTGTACTTCAGCATTTTGGTATCAGTTTACTGGTACAAACTGGTTCTCCTAAGATCCGTAATGAAAACAGGATACTTAGGGCCCCCAAAAGCCTAAGCAGGGGGCAGCATACCTGGTGCTGGGTTGCTGCTGCTGCTGGCTGCGTGTGCCATTCATGCTGCTGAGGTCACCGCTGGACAGGCCTGAGGGGCAGGGCTTTGTGCAATGGGCTGAGGAAGAGGCTTTACTGGATGACACACCATTACAGCAGTTATTCTCAAACCCTGGGGAGAGAAGGAACAAGCTCAGTGCGAGAGGCAGGATCTGAGAATTGGTTTCACATACAAAGAGTATTTTTTTTTTTTTTTCGCCATATAGTGCCCATGGAGAGACCATTACTCAGGACACATACTGAACAAACATTGAAACGCAGCACGTTTGTTTTAGCTCACATTTACAAAGAATAGAAAAAGGGTTAGATTATATGTACAAAAAGTAGTAATTTTTCTCAACACGTTTCTAATCTCTTTGCTTGACACATTTGTTTAAACCTTTGTTAGTCTTTGCCTTTTCCAAAGTAACACGATATCTGAAATTAGACACATTATATGCTAACTAAAAGGAAATTATTCCATAGATATGCCTGGACAGGTTACAATAAAAGTCAACAGTTTTTATCACATACCACTGATGTCATAAATTTGGTTGTGTAATTTAACTTGTGACTGCTTGTTACAACTAATGCAGTAAATCTATCACTACAAAAGAGCCAATCAAACATAACTGATTTTTACTGCACAAATACCGGTAAACCTTTTCAGAACTCAGACCTTTAAAAATTTGGAAACCAGACAAACCACTTCAGACTTCAGACTGTAGAGTTGTGCAGTCAGATTGCAGGTGAGGTCTGTTTTGTACCTGTCGTGTAGGCCTGCGGGCCAGTGGCTTTATGGGTGGGGCTGCTGAAGGGGCGAGGTGACCCCGGGTAGCTGTCCTGGGATTTGGGACTTCGCCCGCCCAGGCACCGGACCTCGCTGTCTGTGCCATTCACCATCTCAATAAATTGTCTGACTCTGAAAGAAAGGGATAAGAGCCCATTCTGATGAGTCATGCTAACACAACGGGATCTGTCCAAGCAGGAACATAAGCGTGGAAATTCATACACATGTGCAGACATTCTCACGGGCAGCCAGGACTTACTTCAACATGAATAAGAGGTCCGGGTTTCTCTCTAAGAGGCTGGGGTAAAGCTGCTGTGTGGTCTCTATGGCTTCTCCCATTCTCCCTGACAGGACCAGCTTCTGGATTTCTGTGGGCGAGTGTTCATAGATCATACATTTGCACACACACATTTTCATCCAGTCATTTTTTAAAAACTAACAATGTATTTGCATGTTGTTCATTAAACCAAAGCGATTTAGACTGCCTAACTTCTCCAGAAATAAATCACTTCCACTTAACCTTTATTTATTTTATTTTTTTTACATTCTTCTTAGGGAACTACACTTTTCACTGGCAATGGCAATTACACAAACAAAGCTGAAGCTCTTCCTTGTTTGGCAGTGGAGCAAACAGGGGCATTGGTGGAGACTCACTCTGTCTGTTTTTGATGGAAGCCAGCTCCTCATGCACGGCCTGATCGGTGGATTTGGCAAAGGCCTCAGCAGTGGCACAGTAGCTGTGGTGTACAAGGTAGGAGGCCACCATCCTGAGAGAGGAACAACAAGGACCATCAAACTCAAAATTCTACTTAACGAGCACAGAAGGAATTTGGTCCCAAATGAGGCGGGCGTAAAAAAAAAAAAAAAAAAAAAAAAAGATTACAAAACAAAAACTTTTTTTTTTTTGTAATTTTATAGTATTTCTAGGCATCTATACTCACTTCTGGAGCATGGCTTGCCATTCACCCTCTCGCTCTCCTATGGGGAAGCGGTCAATCTGGGCCTGGATCTTTGTCCTCCATTCCCGCATGTAGTCTTCAATGTCAAAGACAAAGGGGTGCTGCCCAAAGTTAGCATCCACTACTTCCCCTGGGGTCTGTAGCCCCACTGTAGGGTACAGATTGGGCTGTGTAGGAAAAACAAAATGGTGAGACAGAGCTAATTTTACATACATGTGATAAAGACTATAAATGCTAAATACTACTGTGCTGATTCCCCTTGGAAGTTATAAAACACATGCAGCCAATTGACACATTTTTATTCCAATCATGGTATGTTGACAAGTGAGAAATATGTAGATCATGGCAAGAAATTTGCTTCTGACAAACACACACACACCCTAATTGGGACTTCACGGTCCGTACCATTTTGACATCAGGTGGAGGTGAAACTTTAAGTTTTTGCATCACAAGTCAGCCCCCAAACAGAGCTTTCCAGTGAAAAAAAACATTTTCATATTTAAGTGAAAGAAACAGTCAAAGCAGCTAAACCAACGCATTTCCTTCAAAACTCCCAGAGAATGTTGGCCAGCTGCCAATGCTGTTTTCTGCTCAATGGATTATTGTTTTATCTCCAAACAAGCAGTCATTCAGCTATTGTGGGTTCACTATGGTATGCCTTAGGCAAGTTAAAAGTAGAATCAACAAGCAAACACAGAGTAACGCTGTGGTATATCTTGGTGAAGTTAATGATCAGAATAAAGCAGCCAACCTCACTGATACATTTGAAATACCTCACACCTAAGGTGGGTTAAGATATGAGGAAGTGGGAATAAGCAAATGACAAACAAAACTTGCTTGTTGAAAACCTACATCTGCCATCACTAATTTGAGTGTTATGAACCAAATATGTCTGATTTCAACACAAACACGCAAATACAAAACCACAATATGTACACAAACACTAATGCCTACTACACTACAAACTGTAGCAGTCTGAATTGCTACAGAAACTAACATGTAGTACAAACTAACAATCAGGAGGAGAGATCTTTCATATTTCTTGCCCTCTATCATAGTTCTCCCCTTTGTCTGAGGCTAAACATCAAGACCCTAGTGCATTTTTTTTTTTTACCAAAATGAATTTATGCATAAAAGGTCAAAAATGTAGACAAGATCAGAAAACAACAATTCTCCTCAACCAGACACTGGAACAACAAACTGATATCTGATCAGCTCATCCATTGCAGCAAAGCTGAGCATTAGATCTGCTCATAAAACATATCCACTCATAATACATTATCACACAAGTCCTTCATGACCATGACGACACTGAACAAAATCATGCAAACATGGTCCAACTATCAGCACACGGATAAAGAGCTCAGTAAATAGAAACAACACAGTATGACAACAAATACTCCATTATCAACAAAATTGCTACTTACCGGTAAATCTGTGAAAGCTATACCTGTGGGGTAGGGAAGAGTTTTTATTAACACACTGTTTTATCAATTTCTACCAAATGATCAATTACATGCCTGTAGCATGAGCCAGGCTACACTATATGGCTGGTTTGCTAATGTCTACATTAAGTGTAGTCTTACGTTCATTATATGTGCTACTAATATCATATCAGGCATAGCAAATTTGTATACCTAGACTGTGACCATTCTTTGTGTAGAAGCAGGTGTTATTGATGAGGTTGACACAGCACCCAATCACGTCACCAGTGGTGAAAGTCGGGCCGTATGGCTGCCCTGTGCCCGATGAGCAGAAGGAGTGGCCGTCGTCTCCGTGGTAACCATATGAGTGTTTATCCCAACCTGACCATAACAAAAAGGAAAGGATTTTTTTTTCTCTGCGTCTCTGAAAAAGATGAGAGACTGCTGAGGGGACAAAGCTAATAGGCTCAGTTTGGGCTTTATCTCTTCAATGTTCTGTACTGCAGTACTACTCAGGGCCCACCCAGTGTCCTGTGACTTGTTAAAAGGGGCCAGGGTGTCACCCAGCCAGATATCCCTCACTGGCTGAAAGTAAACATGTGACCCCATCACTGTGGTGTCATTTCAGACCAGAGTCTTCTTCTAGTCTCTAAAGAGACACACCCAAAGGAGAGAACAACATAAAACAGACCTTATGCGCACTTTGTGGTTGTGCCACATCACACACATATTGTACAAGAAAGGCAAAAACATTGCACCTACTGACAGGATGAAACCTTGCAGCATTGCTTTACCTGGAAGTCTGTTCATGTTGACTCCCTGTGCAGACAAGCCAATGCCCATGTAACTGAAAGCCAAACAAAAGTCGTTTTACTTCCTCTCTCTTAAGGTTAAGTTTAAGGTTACTTTATTAGTCTCCCTGAAGAGAAATTCGATTTGGGGTGCAGGGAACAGCATCACAGACACAACCACATTACAGTAAAAACATCAAAGGACATGTGCAAAAAACTTTTGCTCCTAGTGAGCTGTGCTATGCTATGCTTATGCATCTTGGAATAATAGTGTGTGAAAATTATTATGTTCATAGCACAGTGAGTTCAAGTCCTTACCCATCTCGCCCTTTACTGATGATTTTCACCTCAAAGTAGTAAACACCACAGGCTGCTGGAATAGGATGGGTTGCCCGTACTGAGGCAGCGTCTTTTGGGGTCTTTCCATGGCCTTAGAGAGACATACATTCAAGTTGAATAAATTATAATAATAATACATGGAGGCATTGGTATTGAGGCTTACACATTAAAATATCAAAGCCAAACAAAATCCAAACTTAACCCCTGCCTAGCCTGTACTTGAATACCAGTTGTTCTCCCATTATGTCAATCTATCTAACTAACCTGTACAATAGCCCATAAAATCGCTATGATGGTCTTACATTTTTTGCAAAACGCAAAACTGTAAAAACTGTATGTAAAAATGTATGCAAAATATACTTAGCTGGTAAAGCTAAATAGCCAAATAAAACACCATGTCACACCATAAAAATGAACCGACAAAACATGTGACTATCACTGGCTAAAGTGATAAATATTGTGAAATATGTCAAGGTGCAGGGGGAAAAACAAGGAGCATTGTGGATTGCTTGCTCTGGGTAGGAGATAGCTGAAGATGGAGGCTTGACGTCATAACTTGGGTAAAATGTTTAGCAAGCTAACAACAGCAAGCTGATTATAGTTAGCTATAAAGCTTCAATATGGCGAGATTGCACCACGACCACTGACAGTTAGGAATCAATCCTTCTCCATCTACAACACATATTTGCTCAAAGGAAAACTACATCGTCAGCTCTATTTCTAACCAATTGACTTAATCTTCGAGTTGTCATCATGCTAGCTGTTATCTTGTTTACTCGTTAGCTCTACACTCAAGCGATCATGTACCAACATTTCCGGACCTGGCTGACCTGTTGGGTCTACACAGTAACAATAGCTTTATTAAACTGACATGCAAATGACAGTCAGCACTAGGGTCTTTGGCCATCTTCACGCTATACGGATATCAGTTATCAAATCATACTGACATACAAAATGTAAAATTATGAAATAGCCTCCAATACAGTAGCCACCAAACTCATAGCTAGCATAACAACTTGATGCGTACAGGGTAACGAATTAGCTACTGACCAAACTAGCAAGAGTAACGTTAGAGATGTAACGTTAGCATCAAGAGATCTTATATTTCACAGAGTTAAATTAATTAACATTAGAGGCAATTCGCCCATTTGTTCAACGTCAGCCCAGTCAACTAACACTAGAGACATCACAGACTCAAAGAATCTATATTTAGACTCAGTCAAATGATCTCGTCTGTTAGCTGGCGAGTTGGCCTTAAAAGCAATGGCATGCTAACGTTTGCATGTAGCTAAAGCTACGGTAACATTAACGTCTGTGTTGATGTTCCTTCATAAAGTTAAAAACCTAGCTTGACAGCTAAAATACGGCAGTAGCTACCTAGTTTGCAACGCAAATACATCTTTACTTGCACTTAATACTGTCTAAATCGGTGTCTGTGACACTTTGACCAGATAAAGTTAGCATGTGAACCAGCTTGACTGTGGTGGATTACAAAAAGAAAACAACTCCACAGCTAACCAAACTGTTCAGTCTACCTATGGTATGTGATAAGTTAACAAACTAACTAGCTAGTTAGCTAGCCTGCCACTAAAGCTAGCGCTTTTTTAGTAATACTTTATGTAGTAAATGCGACGCAAGCTAAAGTTAGCCAATAAAGTTAGCATCAGTTTACGGTGCTAGTCTGTAAGAACATTTGCTTATTTTCGTGGTACCTTTGTAATGTACTCGTAGATTGTTCTGTGAAAGACCAATGTAACTGAACTTGTCCTTGGGACTCCATGATCTAGGCAGCGGAGTCTCTTGTTCATTTACAGCTGGATATAGCCTTCTAAGCCGCTGGTTGAGCTCCTTTTCCTGCTCGTTAAGAGCAGAGTCTCCGTGCACAACAACCGACATCAGAAATCCACAGCCCGATGAAGGTCCTGACATAGCGATTAGTTCGATTTCGCTTCTTTTAATAGCTAGCCAGCTTTTCTCAGCTGGGCTGCTATTTAAGAGTGACAGATTCTGGTCGCTTAGCTGACCACAAATGCCGTGGTCCTATCTGGTCCTGTGTTGTAACCAGCTAGCCAGCTAGCTTAAATGCTAGCAAAGAGAAACTCGAGTTAGCCCCTCAGCTTGCTTGTCCAAGTAAGCAATCGTAACAGCTAGCTAACATTAGCGGGTATGTACAGCGCAAATAAAGTAAACCTCTACCCTACATTCGCCATCTAGAACATTTTTAGAAAAGTTCGACGCTTTCAGATTACGAGACATACAATAAATCATACACTAGACTGCGACTGGACATCGACAGATAGCTCTGTAGGTAAACCCGATCTTTTGTTTGTTGTTAGTGAGAGATCCAGAAATCTGATTGGCTAAGAGGAGGTCCAGTCACACACTTCCTCGAGGACATCATACATGACCAGATATAACCACTTCTTTTCCATTTTGCCAATGAGATCAGGTGAAATGATCTAAACTGGTCTTATTTGTATTATTCTAAACTGTACTACTAGGGGAAACAGCAAGATTGAAGGAAAATGTATTCTGAGAGAAAAATGCTCCTTAAGAAATTGGTAACATACCATTACTGCTGGCGAATCATGTATGACCTTCTTTTGACAATATAATCAGCCTTTGCTTATATGCCCATTGGTCTTTTTTGCCCTCAAGGTACCGTTGAGGGCAAAAAGACCAATCTAGGGTTAGGGATAGGCCTAGGGCAGGGCTCTTTACAGTAAATGGAGGCCCGGGGGCCGGATGCGGCCCCAAGATGTTTTGCAGTGGCCCTTGGAGTGTTATGTTATTACATGTGAGAAAATCTGTATATTCGGCAGACACGTATGTAAACAGCTGGTGGAAAAAGCGATTGTGGAGGTACAGAGGTTGTACAGTATGTTGTGTTGTACCAAGCAGTTGTTTTTGTGTTTTAGAAGGAAAAGAGTTGTATTCAGTTGCTGATTAGCTGCATTTCTTTTATTTTATTTTATTTTAAGAAAAGGGACAGTTTGAATGTGACATTTGTATTTGAATGTAACAGTGCCTTAGGCCCATGTGTCTAAATGCGTCATAATGTGCATACCGATACTCTATGTTGTTCTGCATCAACAGTTGTTGTAATTTGTTTTGCTTCAGTTTGATGAACTGGCCCCAGTCCCAAATTAATTGAATAGCCCTGGCCTAGGGTGTCTTGCAGACAGCGCTGCCTGGAAGGTCTGTTGAGGGCAAAAAACACCATCAAGATCATGTCCGTTTTGAGAATACAAAGGAAGAGATTTGCAGAAAGGTCCTCTCCAGGCCAATGCCTCTCTTTTCTTCAGATCTCCCCATGTTTCTGAGTTCAGGTTGGGGACTGAGAGGTCAGCAGTTTGATTTTGTCTTGAGTGTTTTCCTCTAAATGAGCTACTGTTGTAGGCCTTTTCACATTTGTATTGGCTGAATGATTCAATCATGACCAACCCCACAGTGTAACAGGGTGTTAATGATTAGGTCTTCTGCTTGCATGTTGACACTATAATGAATTTGATGAATGGGAACAACCACTTTAGACCCTAGCTGTAGTCTACTCATAGTTGTGTTAGGTATGTTTTTGTAAAATATGTTTATTTATCTCACCATTTGAAATGACAGTCTTTTCAAAGGACAAATTGCATTTCTACTCAAAGTTGGTTGTACCTAATTGTTTTCATTGAGATAAAGACAAGGGGTGGGAGATGCAGGCTATGGGTGGATATTAAAGGGATAGGCTACGCCGGCGCGTCGAAATCTAACATTCCATTGGAAGCAGTGGTACAAGGAGCTGACAAACAATTAGCCGAAACCATGCTACCTGACCGGAGTTATAGCAATTTTAGCAAAGCAGCAAAATAGCGTTTCTAAGCGAGCACTCTTCTAACGTAGAAGCTACGTAAAC
>JASCQY010114658.1:0-14115 GCA_030264315.1 Sardinella tawilis
TCTCTCTCTTTCTCTCTCTCTCTCTCTCTCTCTCTCTCTCTCTCTCTCTCTCTCTCTCTCTCTCTCCCTCTCTCTCTTTCTCTTACACACACACACCGCTCTGTCTCTCTGTTTGCTCATGCACAGGGCAAGTCTCTCTCTCCCAGTCATTTTGTGGTTGATCAATCCGAGGCTGACACATGAGGTTTGCACCTTCCCGGTGTGTCATCCTCAAGCATGAATGGAGACAGCTGGTGCAGATGAGAGAGAGCTGTCGCCATGGTGACTGAGGTCATCGCCTTGAGAACCACTTCCTCTGCTAGATTGAAAAGAGACAGATACACACACACACACACACACATACAAACACTCACACACATGCGTGGTCAGTACCGTGAGTCAATTGTTATCTGCATCTCCTCCACCCCCCATCTTACACACAGACATGTCGTCCTCTGCTTCTCCACAACCGTAAATGTAAATGACTTGCTGACAGCACAAGAGCACACACACACACACACACACACACACACACACACAGGAAACCATTACCTTGCAGAGATTTCTTAAAGAGGAATGCCAACATGGAGTTTCCTTCACATTAGTTCACCTGCATACAGTCTTTCAAATTCAGGAAGGATGAAAAGCCAAATGTGTCTAAATCCTCACTTTGTAAAATGTTTTTAAATGCTCACTTGGACAAATCTTGTCGACTGTAGACAGATCTTGTCGACTGTAGACAGAGTTAGTGTAGCAAGCATGACGGAATGCAAGTGCCACTGTTGCACACACAAGCTTGGAGATGATGGCGCTTACTGAGATGTTTGGGCTCTAAACAGAAGGGTTATGTCACTGTGGATATGTGTGTGCCTTGTTCTCAATGAGCGTGTTCACCTGACATGTTAGTGGTGATTCTCCCTCAAATAAGACGGCAGGATAGCTGTTCTATCACACCTCTGTGTGTGTGTGTGTTTGTCTGGGGTCTATCTGTGCGGCGCAATGCTGAGACAAGTTTGAGTTTGAGTGTTGTGTTTGGCTTGGCCAGCTCCCCTCCGAAGACTCGTCTCAGAGGAATCCACACACACACACACACACACACACACACGCACACATACACACATACCTCGCTACCTGAGCCCTTCACTGTAGTCAGTCCAGTCCAGCTGGCTCCTGGCACTCATCCCAAAACTCCAGAGTCCATTCAGGATGTGGATTGTGAGAGCAGACGGCCCAGTGTAGTGGGTTAGGTCCGCTGCCCTTTGCTCGAGCTTTACTCTAGTAGTCCCACTTCCACTCCCATCCTGACCCTGTATGGAGGCCAGAGGCCACAGCCGTCATCTGCTGCCTTTTTTTTTTTTTCAGCGGCAGGAAACACTTATGCAAACAGACGGCCACACCAAGGAAGCGGACATTAATGTAGAGCAGCTTGAGCTCCCCCCCCCCCCCCCCCCCCAGGGGGCCTTTTTACTGCAGGAAGTTTGACAACATGCAGCTCACGATAGGGCTAATTATGCAGACTAGGCAGGCTAGCCCTTGGGCTCGACTGGCTCTGTGCACCTCTGGGGCAGCAAGCAGTCACACCAGCCGATGATGAGCTCAACATTCGGTCCCAGCAGCACTCGACGCTCTGCACAGGCCTGCCTGTGCCGCTGCTCTGTGATCATCAGGATGTGCCTTGGAGCTAAGAAGCTAACCTGAATTGAACGGGAAGGGGCAATATGTCTGTCATAATAAATCAGCACTATGAGGTTTATGCACCCACTGCCTGAAGAAGAAATCAGTGAGGTTCACCTAAATATGTGGATTAAAATTCGAAAAAAGTTCTAAATTAAAGATTCAAGTTTAAAGTCTTTACTTTTGGACCTCCTTTACATTGACCTCCGCTCCTGATGTTGGTTAAAGAGTGGCCCTATGTGTAACACACCTGTTCTGTGTGTGTGTGTCTGTCTGTGTGTGTGTCTGTGTCTGTGTGTGTGTGTGGCAGGCGGGTAAGAAGTGCGAGGAGGCGCGTCAGGAGAAGGAGACCATGGTGATGAAGTACGTGCGGGGCGAGAAGGAGGCGCTGGACCTGCGGCGGGACAAGGAGCAGCTGGAGCGGCGGCTGCGGGAGGCCACGCGCGAGGTGGACAAGCAGGCGCTCCGCGGCAACCAGCTGGCCCAGGACAAGGGACGCCTGCAGCAGCTCAACGAAGTCAAGGTGGGTACCAGGGGCGCCAAAGGAATGAAAAGAATACAGTTTTAATGGTGATCAGTGTCCAGTGGTTTTTGGCTTTGTTCTTTAATCACCTATGAGCATACTTACCTGCCTCATTGACTACGTTTGCATGCAGGCATGCAGGCAAAATAGACGAAATAATGGCGATATTTGATATGCACGCGAGCCATCTTAACTCTTTATTAATTCCGAATTTGGCCGTATTCCGGTTTATAAAAACCGAATTAACCCCCTGGGTTATTCCTGAATTAAACAGAATTCAGGGTCATGTGTACACCTCCATCGGAAAGTGTTCCTTCATGCAGCCAATAAGGTAACTTGTAGCCTACGTCGGAACATAGCGACTGACGTGTGAACGGGAATATTCCCTTAGCACACTACTACACATGTAAACGGAATATGCATGATCTTGTTTTAACCAGAAGATTGACTTTATTCCGAAATCGATGCACATGCAACCGTAGTCCTTGAAGCCTGTAGCATCTATGGACTCTTGTGTATTAGGGCCTCCGCCTGTTTTTCCTCCGTTCCTTTTCCTTCCCTCTTCTACCCATTCTTCGTTCGTATTCCCCACTTTTTCCCCTGGTTTCTAATGTGTGCGCTTCTCATGCTGTCATGTCTTGAGTAAAGCTGCTGCTTCTTCTTCTTCTCCTCCTGCTGTCTGTTTGTTCTCTCCATCTGTGGTAATCCCCACTCTTCCCTTCTCTCCATCCCTTATTCCTCCTCCCATCTTGAGAGGACATGCTTGAAGGAGCCCCTTTCTTCTGCATGCTGATTTGAACCAGCAGCACAGTCTTGTCACGCTCTCGGTACAAAGTTCAAAGCAGTACTCTTAGTCCTAGTTGGCTTTAGTCATTCTAGTAATCCTGGACTTAGGACCCCCCCCACCCCCCCCACCCCCAAGACTACACTGTTATGCAGTTTGTGAATAATTATGATTTACAAGATCTCTACATGTTTTTCTCTCTCTCGCTCTCTCTCTCTCTCTCTCTCTCTTTCTCGCTCTCGCTCCCTCCCCCTCTCCCTCTCTCTCTCTCCCTCTCTCTGAGTGCAGGAGACTGAGGTGAACCGTGTGACGCGGGAGCTGGAGAAGGTGAAGGAGGAGATCAACTCCCACCTCATCAAAGTCAAGTGGGCTCAGAACAAGCTGAAGAGCGAGACGGACGCCCACAAGGTAGTCCAGCGCCCCGCTGCGTCAGCGCAGTGCGCCTCTCTCAGGGCCTTAGCTGGAGGCATGGGAGCCACTAGCAGTCTCACAGATAGAGTAGCACACTCACACTTCCCATCTGCGGCCCATTTCCCAAAACCACAGTTGTTCATGTACAGTAGTTGGTCCAAGTTAGCTTTTTTGGATGCAGTGCTAATCGACCATGCAGTGGTTGCCAACTGCTGATAATTGATCAGCAAAATAATTATTACTCAACAAAATGAATTGAGTGAATGAAAGTACTGTAGTCAGGTCAGGACAGGTAATGGCGTTATTATGTCCCCAAAAAATGGCTGGCCAATGAAATATAGCCTACACATTCTTGTCTAACTCAATCAAGTTGGGTACTAGTACTCTCCAGACAATTATTTAGTGTGTTTGTTCATCTTTTATGTTAAGTGTGCTGTACGGTATTTTACTCTGGCTGTAAGACTGCACACTCTGCGAACAAAGACAACGAAACATGGAAATTCCTTCTTAAACTAAAGCTACATTGCTAGAATACCCTGTACTCTGTCTCTGGACATTTCAGACATATTCTCAATTTTTACAGCTTTTTTCTGAATAAATGTCTGTTTTTGGATAGCACTGTTTGACACATCAGAAGTTTATGTGAGGTGAGGTGTTCCTTCACTGCCCACAGCCTAAAGGTAAAGTCTGCCACAGGCTTGTAAAAGGTGAATGTTGTCAAGCAGGCACTGCAGAAGATTTAAAAAACCCCGCTAAGAGGTCTACCCGCCTACCTGGGCTTAGACCTCATTTCAGCAAGGGCAGCTGAGTTGAACTGGTCCTTGTTTGAGCCTCCCCCCAAAAAACACTTCTGCATTGGGCTCTTTCTGCCGATTAGACTGGCAGGCCTGTTTGTGAGGAGCCAAGAAGTTTCTGTGTCTCTGAGGGTGGTGAATTGGCAGAAGTCGCGAAACAACATTAAGGCAATTTTGCCCCGTTAATGTGTTTATCGCAAGCGAGTTTTCATTTCTCGACCTAATAAGAAAGCAAAGCACAGAGGTTTAATCGCCGTTGATGTACTCTGAAAATTGTATATATACATAAAAAAAAAACGAACAAAAAAAAAAAGAAAACATTTTTGTGGTAGCTCCATTAGGGTGCCTGGAGCTCTCTGAACAATTCGGTTGGAGATCATTTGTTTCTATCCATGACAGACACAAAATTATTTTCCTTTCAACTGTTTCTCTGCGTGAGGCAGCAATCGTGACAAGTCATGTTTTTGTAAATAAGCTTCTCGCTTTGTTTCTCTCTCTTGCACGAAACATCACCCGTGCAGAGTCATTTGGAAAAGTTGTTTGGGCTGAAGCTTAAGTGACTAGAAGTGCTAGAAGTTTGTCTCGTCAAGACAACGCGTTTCGAAACGAGCTGCGGCTCTCTCCGAACTCTGAAAGGTTGCGCTTGAGAATGCATCCAGTTTAGCCGCTCATGTGGGTCGTGACCAGATGTCCTCTCCGGAGAGCGAGCCACCCGCAGATGTTCCGACTCTCCAAACGAGCGCTGCAGTTTTGCTCAAATTATGCAGCTATGCGTCAGCAGAGCTAAGGTCACCTGGTTCACTTCCAGTCCAGAGTGCCTATACTACAGCATACAGTACATTGCGAAAAAGCATACCTTACAGTATGTGTGTTCTTTATGGGTTTGAATTATGGCATGGCACCAGCAGGTAAAAATAAATAATAGTAATCTAATCATGTTTTTCTAACATGTCATTATCTTGGTGGCCAGGAAACGAAAGACAAGCTGAAGGAGACCACGGCCAAACTGACCCAGGCCAAAGAGGAGACGGAGCAGATCCGCAAGAACTGCCAGGACATGATCCGCACCTATCAGGTGAGGTGACCCGTCACCGCCGCACGGACATGTGCACGCCGACCGTCAGTCAGTCAGTCAGAGTCAATCAGAGGAGAAGACGGGGTCTTGATGGGACACATGTTTCTTATTGGAAAGGAGACGAGAGAAAAACACCGTTGAGCTTGGGCTCGTGTTCTGTGCCGTTGCAGAGAGAGCCACTGGTCATGTTGTACTATCAAGCATACGGACGGACGGAGAGACAGACAGACAGTCTTGACTACTTGAAGGACAGACATACAGTACAGGCAGAGGGACATTTGGGTATTCTGTAGCTTCCTTGACATTGGCACACGTCCAACATTAGGGAAATGAATTTCCCAACCCTATCAGAGGGATGAAAACATTTGTGCAGACACCCATCCTCTCCTCCCCCAGATGGCCGAGTGCAGGTCGGTAGGGAGCAGCCGATGAAGCAGAAGGCAGCAGTGGAGGTAACGCAGTGAGATGCAGCAGACTGTTTGCCATGGAGAAGAGTGCAGCTAGCAGGTTAGCAGGCAGCTAACAGGCAGCAGTGATATTATTAGCGAAGGAGGAATAAATGACTGTGTCTATTCGACGGTGCGCAAAGGGAGATGAGCATCGGGAAAGGAAAGCGGCAGGAGATGGTTCAATAAGCTATCGAGGGCAATCAAACAAATGATGGGGCTCAATAAGTGGCGACTGAGATTTCAATTAGCTGGTTTAATGAGCCAGTGGTCTCCGAGCAAAACACAAGTGCATCTTTTCCCAGCGTGTGTGTGTGTGTGAGTGTGGGTGTGGCTGTGTTTGAGTTTGTTTGCCTTTACTTTGAACTCAAACCTCTGAAAAGGTTTTTGGAGAAGAATCACAAACTGCTGGGATTTTTTGAATCGTCATGGGGGTTTAATTTAGCTCCTGCACTTGTGTTTTAATGTTGGTCCCCGGGTCGCCGGATTCGTGGCATGGCGCCTCAGCCAACTGAGCCTCGTCGCTCCCAATGTTTGTAAACTTTGAATGGTGACTGGTTCGCCTCACTTGACCTGTTCATCAAGTTCAATGGTGAACATTTTTAGGATTTTGCCAGAAGAAAATTTCACTTTCACTTGTGTGGGGATTTATCCATTGTTTATCCATTATCCATTGTTCGAAAATAGTGTGCGTTTGTTTGCTTGTTTGTTTGTTTGTTTGTTTGTTTTTTAATTAGCTACTCTATCTATAACAATTTGTGGACACCGTTGATGCTTGAATGCTTGAGGTCCGTATTGTCATCGCAAATCAGCCATCCGATATTGTAAATTTGCTGCTATGACACTTTTGATCATCTGCCTTTTTCCTCCTGCACACTAATAGAGTGAGTTGCCACTAGGGGGCACTATGAAGCTACGCTAACCAACTCATTTTGGACCGGTTGTCCCAAAATGATCCAGAGGCTTTAATTGTTAAAGATATCACTTAAAAAGGAGTCTTTTTAGTCTTTTCACCTGGGCTTTTTGTGAAGGCGAAGACATTAGTTTGTCTAATTAGTGGGCTCATATCTGTGTGTGTGTGTGTGTGTGTCTCTTAGGAGTCTGAGGAGATTAAGTCGAATGAACTGGATGCCAAACTACGAGAGACAAAAGGTGAACTGGAGAAACACAAGCAAGAGCAGACAGACCAGCTTGAGGTTAGTCTCACACACACACACACACACACACACGTTTCTGAATACGTATATACAGTATGTGTGCATGCACATCACTGTCCTTCCTCGTCTCTCTCCCTTTCCTTCCCCTTGATCTCATTTTCTCAAGCTTTATCACGTGCATCACACACACACACACACACACACACACACACACACCATTTCTGCAGCAGTGCCCTACATTTCACAAGGCACACCAGGCCACAGCAGACTATCTTACGCCACATCGGCCCTCTCTCTCTCACACACACACACACACACACACACACACACACACACATATACACACCCCAAACGAGCGGCGGATGCTGTCGGGTCATGCCCGCTCCACTCCCTCATCACCCCTCCACCACGGCCGTGGACCATAAGACGAGTAGCCAGCACAGCCGCCCGCCGAGAGTCCCTCCGCTGCCCCCTCGGCAGATGGGGGCTCAATCACACACCCGCTGCCCTGACGGGAGTTAGTTAGATGGCACATGGCACATGGCACATGGAGGACTAGTTACATGGCACTGGGTCTGGAGCGGGCACGTCTGACGCCCCCCGTTTGATTTCGAGTTTGTTTTCATGGTGCCGTTGCAATCTGCAGCTGAGCTGTGTCTGCACACCCGGATGCCGTGTGCGTGCGTGCGTGCGTGTGCGCACATTATTGAGTCTTGCATAAGTGGCTGATTTTTATCACATTTCCCATGAGCTCGCTTGCTCCCTTTCTGAGCCGAAGCAGAACACCATCCATGCGATGCGCACACACACTCTCATACTTGCTCAGTGGAAGGCCATGTTAGTCACTGTGAGGGGGCCCCTGTCTAATATGAGAGGTGACTCCCGTGTGTGTGTGTGTGTGTGTGTGTGTGTATTGGTGTGTGTGTGAGAGAGTGAGAGAGAGAGAGAGAGAGAGAGAGAGATGTGTGAGGGTCAAGGGGGTGTGGGAATGGCTGCAGGTGGAGAGGAGGGCAGAGTGCACACTCACGCCCTCAGGGACACCAGAAATAGCCACACCACTTTGGTGGTGGACATTGCTGACTACAGCAGTGGACACAGCGCCCCACACACACACACACACACACACACACACACTCTGTCTCTCTTAAGCACTGATATACAGTACACACATACACACACATACAGACACACTCACTCTTATGTCCACGTCCCCACCCATCTAATCAAACCTAACCAAGTGCTTTCTCGCCGTGGCAAGTTTTTGCTTCTTGTTTTTGTTTCCTTGTTTGTTTGTTTGTTTTGTTTGTTTGTTTAGTGTTTATTTGCTTGAAGACCTTATTCAGATTTATACCTCCTGCTGCCTTTAGATTCGCCACCTCGCCGGGGGCTGCCTGAATGAGATAGCAGAACTACTGCGAGCGTTCGCCCTTCATTCTCTCCCCCCTCCTCGTCCTCTTCCGTATTCCTCATCCGTATTCTCTCTCTCTCTCTCTTTCTCTCTCTCTCCCTCCATCTTCTCCCCCCCCCCCCCCTCCCCCCTCCACCTCACTGCTCCTGCGCTCCCTGTTTTGCCGGATGTGATGAGCAACACCTGGTCACCTGATACCAGAGGCTCCCCGGAGAACGGCGATTGTGTGTGTGTGTGTCTGAGTGTGTGTGTGTGTCTGCCTGCTTACGTCGGGAGTTTTGGCGAGTTTTATCAATGAGTCCCGCTCGCGCACACCCCGTCGTCATTAGGCGCATTAGCATTTTCATTAGCCGCGTTAGCGTTGCCTAGCGCGGGGCCGCTCGAGCAAGTCTGATGAATGGAGACGAATTGATGAACGAGGGCAGAAGGGGAGGGGGTGGGTGGTGGGGGTGTTCGAGAGGGGGAGATGAATGGATGCTGGAAAGAGGGAGAATTGGTTATTGATATTCCATGCCTCACGTGTGTGTGTGTGTGTGTGTGTGTGTGTGTGTGTGTGTGTGTGTTTGGCAGATGTACCAGGTTAAGGTGAAGGAATTGGATGACCTCAAGAGAACCTTCAAGGAGGGCATGGATGAGCTCACAACACTAAGAACCAAGGTAGGCACCCACAGTCAACTACGTGTGTGTGTGTGTGTGTGTGTGTGTGTGTGTGTGTCTGTGTGTGTGTCTGTGTGTGTGTGTGTGTGTGTGTATCTGTCCGTACTGTGCTGTATACTGTATCTGGCTGTGTTGGAGGTCACCTGTGCTCCTCAGCTTAGGACCCCTGTAATGGGCGTTTGGCCGTCTCTTGATGGCAGTCATGTGGGAGAGTAATTGAGTGTCCGTCCGTCGGCACATAATGAGTGCTGTTGTTTGGAGCAATCATTCCATGTGATTGCCTTTATATTGCGCGTGAAATGAGTGTGTGTGTGTGTGTGTGTGTGTGTGTGTTGCGCTCAGACATATGTGACACCATCGTGTGAATGTTAATCCACACATTAACGTTGAGCTCCCTCTCCCTCTCTCTCTCTCTCTCACTCTCGCTTACTCATGCTCTCACACACACACACACACACAATTATCCGGTTCCCTTGCTCTCATTCATTCTGCATCACATTCTCCTCTACTTTTCATCTTCCTCCTCTCTGACCCATGACTCAATCTTTCGTCTCTCTATTTTTAATTTCATTATCTCTCCATTCTCTCTTCTCTCCCTGGACGTCTCTCCATCTCCATCTTTCCACACACTCTGTCTGACTCTTCCTTTGTTCTTTTCCTAACCTTCTTCTCTCTTTCTCTTTTTTTTCTTTTTTTTCCTCCCTCTCCCTTGTCCCAACACTCTTCATCTCTCTCTCTCTCTCTCTCTCTCTCTCTCTCTCGCTCCCTCCCTTTTCTTTATTCATCCATCCACCACCCCCCCCCCCCCTCTCTGCCTGTCTCAGGTGAAGTGTCTGGAGGACGAGAGGCCTCGCTGGGAGGATGAGTTGTGTAAATACAGGGAGATCATTAACCGGCAGAAGGCCGAAATCCAGAACCAGAGAGAGAAGCTGGGGGCCATCCAGAGACTCGAGGACCAGCACCAGAGGTGAGATATATGCACACACACACACACACACACACACACACACTCTGTCTCATGCACACACACACACACACACACACACACTCTCTCTCTCTCTCTCTCTCTCTCTCTCTCTCTCTCTCTCTCTCTCTCTCTCTCTCTCTCTCCACTCACAGAGACTAGATTTACACACTTGTGCAGCTCAGCCCGACCAGATGCCACCACACTTTTCATTGTGACCTCTGACCTCCTGTGACCTCTCTCAGCTCCCATGAGCCTCTTCTGCTCTGCGAGGCTTTTGAACTTCAACTCAAACTCACCTCAACTCCCCCCTGCAGTATGTGCAACCATATGCCCCCTTACAGGTAGATGGCTGGAGAGGGAACTGGGGCAGCCCTTAAAGACGCAGTAGCAAACCAGCAAACGTCAACAAAAGCATAAAATGGTAAAGGACAGGTTGGGAAAAAAAGAAGTGAAGCAAAAAGGAGAGAGAGAGACAGAGAGAAAGAGAGAGAGAGAGAGAGAGAGAGAGAGAGAGAGAGAGAAAGAAAAGAAGAGAAGAGAAAAGGTGATGTGCGGCACTTACTGCAGCCAGCGCTATGAATGTTTTATGATCAGGCATTCTGCGCAGACAGCCCCGGGCTCTGCTTTGTGAACGAGAGAGAGAGAGAGAGAGAGAGAGAGAGGGAGAGAGCGAGATCGGGGATGACTCTCCTTCTCGGCTTGAGAGCTTCTTTGGGTCTCCTCATTCACTCTGAAGTCATTTCCACCACCACCACCACCTCTACCTCCAAGTCCACCTCCATCCCTACCCCCACCACCACCCTCAGCCCTGTCCCACTTTGGACACTCACCATGGGCTACAGATCATGATCATCTCCCTGGTCTGCCTCTGCCTGGAACAGCACCAATGCAAACGATCAGGGCCCCTCTGGGAGCCGCAGTGGAGGAAACAGGGCTAATCAGATTCACATGCTAGCAGGGTCAGAATAGCAGCAGCAGCAGCAGAAGAAGAAGAAGAAGAAGAAGAAGAAGAAGAAGAAGAAGTTGGTGCTCCTCTTTGAGTTGTTTTAGCCCACAATGACCATGGAGTAGAGCATTAGACAGAGATGGACCCCTTCTGATAAGAAATGTTTGGAGTAGGTTTCTATTAGATGATGCCGTCTAGATTGATAATTCTAAGCCCTTAGGGTGGTTACATTGAACGCATAGAAAACACTCTCTCAGTCACACACAGTACAGTTTGACTATTGATTAGTATTCTTTGCACAGACATTACAGAGAGAAATAAAACTGAAGATATCGGGGCATAAAGTTTGGTGAAGAAATGTATACGGCTGTTTTTTTCAGTGTTGTTCAGACTATGCACCTATACTACAGTATGGTGCCTATGGCATCATCCATTTGATCCCAAACAATTTCCACCGCCAGCTGGCTGGGAATACACATATTTGGTAAACAAGCGGAGAGTTTGGTGGATTAAAGTCCGGAGGCCCCTCAACACTCCGCATTGCCCTCACATCTACTACCCCCCCCCCCCCCAACCTACTTGTATATAATTCTTCCTGCTCTCTTGCCACAGTATGTGTTTCCTTTCCCTGAAGCCCAAGTTACTGCTGTCTGCATCTGCAATTGTGCAATTGTGTATTCTGCTCTTCTGTGCAGTGTAATCAGTTTTAACGGCGTATTCTCGATTAATATTATATTGATTACGTACTGTAACCAGACTAATGCAGTAGTACTACAGTATGACACAGTTGTACATTATACACAACTTTGCTAGTAACTACAATTGTTTTTTTTTATCAGTTTGTTGTGATGTTGCTACAGCAATAAAAGTTAGCATGTATAAGTATTTTTCTTGCATGCCCGTTAAAGGTTTACATCAGTTGTTTGCACTGCACTGTTGCAATGTAAAGGACATAGTCCTTGCGGCAAAAAAAAAAGAAAAAAAAATTCTTCCTTGTCCTCTTGCCGTGTTCTCTTGTTTATGGCGATCTGTCTATCTTCTCCTCTGTGTGAGGAGTTCCTTCCTCCTCTCTGTGCCCCCCATCGCTAGGAGGCCCCCAGGGATGGCCTCTTTGGGTAGCAACCACCCAGCCTGGGAGTCTCAGTGCATTGCAGGAGTGTAACTATGACGCCAACCACCAGGGGAATACTCTCACACACACACACACACACACACACACACACACACACACACACACACACACACACACGTCTTTCAGTCAGTTCGTCTCTGAGTGTGTGTGTGTGTGTGTGTGTGTGTGGTCTCTGCAAATATGTTGGTTCCTGTTAGTGATGTTTCATTTTTGTACTCACCCCCCCCCTCTCTCTTTCTCCGTCTCCCTTCCTTTCAATAGCTTCCACCTTCTCATCCTTTTCCTCCCTCCCTCCATCTCCCTCCCTCTCTCTCTCTCTCTCTCTCTCTCTCTCTCTCTCCCCACCCCTGCTGCTTTTGCTCTCCCCCTGTCCCTTCCATCTCCCTTGTTTCCTACTTTGCCCTTTTGGGTAAATGGTAGCCTGGGGGCCCTTGGGTAGGTGTGGCCCCAGTGGCTTGACTTGAGCTCATACTTTTAAATAACACACACAGAGACAGGGACTGCAGAGCGAGGGAGGAACGGATCGAGGGAGAGGAGAGGAGAGGAGAAAAGATGTAATAACGAGACAGAGAGAAACAGACATGGAGAGAGAAAATGAGAGAGAACATTAATTAAGGACTTGCAGAAAGAGAGAGAGAGAGAAAGAGAGAGAGCGAGAGAGAGAGAGAGAGAGAGAGAACTAAGGTGACATAGTAATTGAACAAAGGCTACAAAGAAAGAAAGAAAGAAAGAAAGAGAATGTAAATGGGAGATGAAAAAGGCCAAGAAAAGAGAGAAAGTGTGAATGAGGGAGCATGTGAGATCGAGAGACAGAATGAGTAGGAGAGGGAGGTCCTGGCAGGCAGTGGAAGGAGGCAGGGTTTTAATAAATGACTGTGCTGGCCTTTCATAATGTTACCGGTTATGCAAGTGGCCACTGCCTGCCTCTGAGCTGTCTAACGGCAGCAGCAGTGCTGTGCAGACGTAGCGTAGCGCTAAATCACACAGCTAGCTACGGCTACGGCTACACCACAGCACGCAGCCATAGGAAGCAAGGCAGGCGTGCTCCACAGAACACAACAGAACACAGAACACAGAGCAGCAGGGCAGGAGAAATGAAGACAGAATGTGGAACACAGCATAACGTAACACAATACAACACAGTACAGCACAACACAGCACAACACAGTATATAACACAACAAAACACAACACATGACGACATGATATGATGTGATATGATATGATACAACATAGGACAACACAGCACAGCATAACACAATGTAACATAACATGACACGACAAAGCACAGCAATGCATGTTATGACAGGTCAGAACATAAGATAACAACACAGCACAGCACAACACAACACAACACACTGCAGAGCTACACACATCACCTGGTTTCATATAATGCTCACATCATTGCAGACAGTGAAACAATGTTTTCCCAGTTATAATGTGTCAAAATAAGAGCCTCTGTGATGTAACTGTTACAAATAATGTAACAAGTAGCAAGTTACCGTAACAAATAATAATGTTGGTTAGGTGCATGATGAAAGCCACAGTGAGTCAAAAATTATGAGTGTAATTTTGAATGAAAGTTAAATGTCTATAAAAATTTAATATTGTTGCTTTATTTATGCTTATGCTTAAGGGATAGTACTGGATGAACAACTCACTATCAACAACACACTGTGTTACTCTCTCTCCCTCTCTCTCTCTCTCTCTCTCTCTCTCACACACACACACACACACACATTTGGGCCACACACAGTCTGTCTATATAATCTATTCTATTCTATGAAATTTGATAGACAACTTTAACGGTAAAACCAAACATTTTAATTTCTTCACATCACATCACATCAAACAGCCTTATGGAATGCTAAAACAGAAACCCTGTGGGAACATCAGTGATGCCTATCAGAGCCATATAAAAATATATAAGCTATCTGGCTTTGATGCTAATAATCAGACTCTCTTGAAACTGTATTCTGTTCTTTTCTATCCTATCCTATCCTATGCTATCCTATCGTATGCTATCCTATCCTATCCTATCCTATGCTATCCTATGCTATCCTATCGTATCCTATCCTATCCTATCCTATCCTATCGTATGCTATCCTATCCTATCCTATCCTATGCTATCCTATGCTATCCTATCGTATCCTATCCTATCCT
>JASCQY010114673.1:5882-8382 GCA_030264315.1 Sardinella tawilis
ATACTGTAGCCTTAATACAAGTCAATACTGTAGCCTTAATACAAGTCATACTGTAGCCTTAATACAAGTCAATACTGTAGCCTTAATACAATTCAATACTGTAGCCTTAATACAAGTCATACTGTAGCCTTAATACAAGTCAATACTGTAGCCTTAATATAAGTCATACTGTAGCCTTAATACAAGTCAATACTGTAGCCTTAATACAAGTCAATACTGTAGTCTTAATACAAGTCAATACTGTAGCCTTAATACAAGTCAATACTGTAGCCTTAATACAAGTCAATACTGTAGCCTTAATACAAGTCATACTGTAGCCTTAATACAAGTCATACTGTAGTCTTACTACAAGTCAATACTGTAGCCTTAATACAAGTCAATACTGTAGTCTTAATAGTCCCAATTTCAGTGTCCTGTGCTGTGCAGTGTGAATCTATTCACTCAACATTCCCATTACACTCTAAACTACCCCAGTAAATGTGCTGTGGTTCCTGTGTGTGTGTGTGTGTGTGTGTGTGTGTGTGTGTATATGTGTGTGTGTGCGTGCGTATGCATGCATTAGTATGAGTGCCCAGCACTGGGCAGTCTGCTTGATTTGGATTTGGACGCCATGCAGGCCTTGGCCACGCCCCCTGCCCCTCAGGTGTGTTACTCAGTGAACTGGTGTAAGGTCAGAGGTCAGAGTTCAGCTTTGGGGTGTTTGATGCATGACCTGAACACATACACTTAAAGGAGAAACGCGGATGATGTGGATCAACCAATAGTCCTGTTGTGTGACGTTGCTGAGAACTGTCAGAAAGTATGAGATCATTTGGTGCAACATGCAGTACATGAACCTGGCCAACTGCAGCTCACGCCAACTTTCTCCTTTAAGAGCATATCTGTGTATGTGTGTGTGTGTGTGTGTGATGCATGACTACACTATCCACTGTTTGTGGATAGCACAAGCATTAACTGAGACTAATGTTCTTGGAAATACAATACAGTTTATTGGAGTAGAGCCCTATCTGTATTCAAGTGGACTGGACTGTCAAGTTCCGTGCTCCTTAGCCAAGTACCAGGATGGTTCTGCATAGAACATGATATAATGTGAGAAGGTTCCTCTGAGGAAATTAGATGGTTCCTGTGGGAACGTGAAGTGATTTCTTTGAGGGTGTGAGGTAGTTCCTTTGAGAACGTGGAGTGTTTTGGTTGGTGAGTCCACCACAAGAGGGAGCCTGGAGCCTTTGATGCGGTGCTGGGCAGTGTTGTTCAGTGGCATTCATGACCATCTGTTTCAGTTGACAACCCTGATTCCTGTTGCCATGACTTCAAGTTTGACCTTCGACCTTGTTGCCCAAACAAGAACATCCTGAACAGTTCCCAGCCAGAGAATGTCAACTCAAACATCGACAGAGCACAGCGTTGTCTGATGGCACTAAATGAATGTACTTAGTGCTGTATGTCTAAACAGACAAGAGATTGTGTAAATATATTGATCACCTTTCGCAAGACATCTGTGGTTATCCAACTTCCTGAACAGAAAAATACACTGAAACAAATCATCCCAAAAGTCATGAATGTCACTGAATGTTAAAACAACAGTTTTATATGATATTTTATGTAATCTTCCCAAATCCCAGATGTAGAATTCCTGTCTGCTTTAGTACATCCCACAACGGCCCCGTCACTCTCCTCCTTTATATCACTTTATTCCTCCCTTCTTTCATTCCGTCAATCATTCATTATCCTCCTCTTCTTCTCCACTGCCTCACGGAAGACGCCATCTTGGAATTCATGGCAGGTAAGGACTTCCTGTTTACCCAGAGGTCACTTCCTGTCCCCAAGGGGGGGGGGGCTCTCATTGGCTTCCCAGATTCTCCAATCCGCAGTGCAGCGTCTCCCTCAGAGCCTCTCTGTGTATAAACAGGAAGTGCAATGTCATGTCAACATAGTGCTAAATCACTGCAGTGCTTCCGTGGCCCGTCACTTGAAGCCGAACTTAAAGTCAGATATGGGGGACAAGAGACACCGAATCAGTGTACTGGATGAGACGCATGTTGAGATGAGATGAGAGAATGTCATTGATGAGTCGTTATTAGCCACACTAACTGATTGCATGTGTGGAGAATGATCGACCTTGGCCATTACTGGGAGGAGTGTAGAGCTAAAATTCGTGGAGATGTCATAATGATGTTTCTCTAGCCAGTCAAGTGTTCTAATGCACACACACACACACACACACACACACACACAAACACACTCACACGCACACACACACATTCTGCTGACTCCTTGGTGATTGTGTGTGTGTGTGTGTTGTCTGCGGAGGCTGTGTGTGTTATCAGTCCTCAGCCATCTTGTGCCATCATCTGGCCATGGTTCACCAACTCTGAATGTTTGGTTACTAAGTGTTTGGGTCTAAGCGGTCCACACTGACCCAGAGAATAGGCTGGAGAGGGAAGACTAATGTGTCTAGGGGGAAGACATGTGTGCAGCCATGAGTGTGTAAGTGTGTGTT
>JASCQY010114673.1:13382-16235 GCA_030264315.1 Sardinella tawilis
CTATTAGCAGTCATTTTACGTTAACTGTCAGTCTGCACACACTTTGTCTCTGCAATGAATGTTGCACTGTATCACAGGCTAAGGAGGCCAAAGCGACCGTTATTAAAATATCCAGAGAATGAAACGTTGTCTTTCCTATCAGCTTGGCCATGGCCCTCTCCCACAGTTTGCTGATAACGCCTCACTGTCACATAATGACCTTCTACGACATTTCACACATGGCAGCGGTATCTCCGTCCGACCTCACCGCCAGCACAGAAACTATGAATTATTCAAGGAGTCTCTGAAGCAACAGGGAGAGACGAGGACAAATCATAGCGAAAGAATGTCAACCTGCCATCACTCAATAGCAGCTTACTGTCATTTGTTACAGTATATATAATACCACTAGTAGTGATAACCCAACAGGACAGAGCTGCATTGTGACTGAATGGATGGCCCTATAAGCCTTTTAATGGAAGTGTTTCTTTTTCTCCCTTGTTTTTTTGTGTATTGTATTTAAATGAAAATAAATAATAAATAAAAACAGGTAAATGTTAAGCAGATAAAGGCAGAATCCTAGTGCACTTCAATCCCTACACCCTGGATGGGGGAGAGGTGGCTCAGGTGGTAGAGGTGCCGTTCGGCAACCAGAGGCCAGTTGCAAGGTTCGAGCCTCGCTCAGCCTGACCCCATCGA
Source organism: Sardinella tawilis (assembly GCA_030264315.1). Classification (NCBI taxonomy): domain Eukaryota; kingdom Metazoa; phylum Chordata; class Actinopteri; order Clupeiformes; family Clupeidae; genus Sardinella; species Sardinella tawilis. The sequence continues at coordinate 14,061 of JASCQY010114673.1, forward strand.
AGTGTCCTTGAGCAAGCATTTAATCCCAAATTGTTCCTGGTGGTAGGTTGGCACCTTGCACAGCTGCCACCACTGGTGTGTGGATGTGAGACATGCATTGTAAGTCGCTTTGGATAAAAGCGTCAGCCAAATGCATAAATGTAAATGGAAGAGGGGCTTGACATGGGGTTTCAACCAAAATTTGAGCAGATTCCAACTAGCCAAGCTATTTGTGTGGAATAAGGTGTTCAAAATGATGAAAATCAAGAACATTTCCCTGAATTTTCATTAAATTTCATTTTCATTTTACGATTTCTATTTCCACAGTCAATATTTTTAAATAAACAAAACAAACAACAAAAAAACAGGGACAAAGTGGGTTTTCAAAGTGGGCAGTCCTAGTGTGGAACATCAGTAAATCTCCCTCCTGACATCTCAAGAGCCTTCCTGGCCGGCAGCCCAAAGTTTGAGCCCCAGACTGGAACAGGACAGCTGGATGACCCTCAGTTACACATCCATTGATTAGGAAGACCTGAGTCATTGACTACTGTAGATGCAGGACCAGAGGCCAGTAGCCTGCTTCTCCTGTAACATTCATCCACTCTCACTGATGCATCTGACAGGCACGGCACCAGTAGAATATTCCCAGCAGCCTTGGTGACTAACTAATGAATGAGGAAATGAAATTGACTTTCCTTGCCCCCACTGGTTAGCATTAACTAGCTACTACTTGCTATGGGGCCCATGATGTTGTACCAAATTTTTCACATTCTTTTTCCCACCTGCAGCATTCGATGACCTTGAACACCAGGATTATGGGTTATGAGATGTGGCAGATATGTCTCTTTAAGCAGTATTATTACCTCACGTGCAGAGCAGAGCGGAGCTCTTGTCGTCCCTCCTGCTGTAAGTGTGCATTGCGTCATCTGTGACTGCCTAGGTGCTTTCTCGCCACTAGGGGTCACAAAAGATCCCCTCCGCACACACACACACACACACATGCCTACACTCACCTCCTATCTCACTCTCTTTCACACACACACACCTTTTGCTCACAAGGTGAGTCACCGGTCTTTATTTGCATTTGGTTGCCATGGAAACGCTTAGCACTGTGTGCATGGCTTGTTTCGGTTGGTTCCATACAGAACATTTCAGTATACACACACACACTCACACACACACACACACACACACACACACACACACACACGCACACAACAACAACAACAGCAGCAGCACATACGAATGAGGGGGAAGGTTTAAACTACATGTACTGTAAGGGGAATTGAAGAGAAAGCTACAGTAGTGGTCTAGTCAGGTATCCAGCAAGTAGTCAGCCTCTTCATGTGTGTGAAGTATGTCTGAATGTGTGTGAGAGAGACTGTGTGTACTGTATGTGTCTGTGAGAGAGAAAGAGAGAGTGTGTGCATGCATGTGTATGTGTGTGTGTGTGTGAGAGAGAGAGAGTGTGCATGTGAGAGAGTTTGTGCATGTGTGTGTGTGTGTGTGTATTGTTCCTGTAGTAGGGGACATTTATCATAAGAGTTGGTTCTGTTTGCACTTTGTGATAAGGTACAGTGTGTGTGTGTGTGTGTGTGTGTGTATGTGTGTGAATACTTTATTGGAGGAAACAGATGTCTCTCTCACACACACACTCACACACTCACAAAGGTAGGTGTGTGTCAGTGTGTGTGTATGTGTGTTCCAAAACACTGCTCTGTCCCACTAATAAGTGCCTAAGACTATGGGGAGGAGGGGTCGTTTCCATGACTCCTACTGTTTCTTACCGTCACCACAGGATGCCACCAATCACACACACAAAGGCCAGGGGGGAACATCATCTCATGACAATGGTGTGTGTGTGTGTGTGTGTGTGCGTGTATGTGTGTGTGTGTGTGTGTTTGGGTTTGTGTGTGTGTGTGTGTGTGTGTGTGTGTAATGAGAACATGCTCTGTGGGGAGGGGTAAAGTGAACATGCAAACACACATCTCACTGGCAAAACAGATGAAAGCTCAGAGACTCACCCCTGTTTATCCCAGATTAAAAATGTTTCACATAGTGTATGTTTACATCTGTGCTTAAAGCAACACTTAAAGCAGCCATTTGTGGAAATATGTTAATTTTTCATCTCCCCTCAAGTTAATTAATTGAGCCATACCTTTTTCCTGTTCATCCAGTCCTTCTCTGAGTCTGGCG
>JASCQY010114681.1:0-11735 GCA_030264315.1 Sardinella tawilis
ACACACACACACACACACACACACACACACACACACACACACACACACACACAGACATACACACACACACACACACAGAGACACACACACACACACACACACACACACACACACACACACTCAGTTTGGAATCAATTTACTATCTCCAAGTGTTTCTGTAACATTCACACAGTCGGGCCGCTGTGGAACAAACAGTAACACTTCCAAATACTGACAGATCTGCTCTCCATGGCAGCCAACGGGCGGCTGCCGAGTCAAGGGCCTTATAAGGCCACCTGTGCTGGGGGAGTTGTCCGAGGCCGGCCTGAGAGACGTGTCGTTCACACCGCCCTCATACAGTAAACAAGCTCTCTTTGAGCACACAGTCAGCCAAACACAGTGTGCATCTCAAAGAATCTGCATCTCAATGTAGGCTACTGTATGTTTTTTTAAATAGGTAATGATAATAATGTCTTATAGTGTTTGATTGAGAGCCATTCTGTGTCTCTGCACCTCTTTGGAATATGATGAAGAGGAAATCACTTGATCTGAGCACCATAGTATGTCCATGTCCATATTACGAACAAACCCACAATAATACTCTAAGACTAGCAGAAGTTGATGCCAAGTCTCTTGCTTACCTTCCAATCATGTGATATGACCACACACACAAGCAAGTCTGCTTCTGATTGAGTTTAAACTGACTGTAAACTCAAGCTTCATGATTGACATTTACTGTACATGAGGCTGTGTGGACAGAACTGTTTCATTCCTCAGAGTTGGAAACAAACATCTTTTTACAGCCCATTGTTTGAATTATACAGACAGGTAGCCAGCTGCAGCTAGCTGAAACTTGGAAAATATCTAATCTAGATAGAATTAGGCCTACATATGTGTATGTGACAGATTTACTGTGTGTGGGATAAAATAATAAAGTGTTATACTATATACTTACAATATTACCTTTTAACAATATTAAAGGACACTCAATAATGGAACAGTGAAAAAAGGTTCAATTAAACACTTTTTTGCCTTTTCGCCTTACAATGTAATACCCAATGACACTGCCCTTAATCTCTAGAAAGCCACATTTTTCTAACACACAAATGTAATTCATATCATGAATAGTGCCACCATTCAAGTCAACTGGTTAAGAATCTTGCAAGTTGCAAACTGTACCAAGGCCAACTAAGCTACTGGCTGGTGGTTGGGTTGGAGCAGAGACACGATGGGGGAACTTCCTTTATAAGGAATGGCTGGGGGAATCCGTGAGCTCTGGTCTCTGGCAGACCCACACAATCTCATCACGTCATGTCTCCCTCGCAAGCAAATGACTGAGAGAGCTGAAAACAGTCAAAGATACAACACACAGCCACCCCACCCCAAGGTCTACCCCACCCCCCCAGGGGTGTATTTGAGGTGATAATTCACCACAGAGACAAAGAAATAACAAACTTGCTGTATGTACACTTGCTCTTGCAATCCTTACATGACACGGGGCAGATGGAAAAATTGAAATGTTACTTTGCTTCCAATGCATGCCTGTTGTATATCATGTGGGAGCCTATTTACAAACCCACGGTCATAAATAAATATGCCCCTATTCCACCTGCACTCAGTGTGACACCAGAGGTCAGATGTGTGTATTTGTTCAAAGGGAACAAAAGATCAACAGAGAGGATGAGGAGAGGGGAGGATGAGGAGAGGAGAGGAGAGGAGAGGGGAGGGGAGGGGAGGAGTGATTGAAAAGAGGAGAGGACAGACAGAAGGGGGAAGCGCACTGCTCACCTCTGCATCTCCTCCCTCCGCTGTCTTCTCTCCTCTCGTCGGTGCTCAAGGTCAAGGTCCTCTTCCATGATGCCTCACAACAGCTTCCCGTGACCTGCAGACGAACCCACAACATGTTTGTCAACAACTCACCTGCAGACCCGCAGAGAAACACGTTGTGTTGGTGTCAACAACTTCCTGCGACTAGTGAAGCAGTACACAACATTTTGTGTCGACAGCTTCAACAGCTAGCGATCTGCACAGAAGCACACATGGTAAATCTCCCTCTGATCTGAAGGTCTCAGTGACATTTTGGCTCATCTCATGCTATAAAACACGGCCCGAATTATATTCATTGGCTATTGTGAGCAATGATAAACTGTACATCATTAGTAGTAAATTTGTATACTAGGGACCACAGTATAAAGAGTTCTTTTCCAAAACGCTATAACAGCCATTTAAATGCCATTTTCTTAAATACTTTTTTAAAATTATATTCTTGGTAACATTGGCACAATTCCAGCTGGGTTAGTGTTATCAGACTTGTCCTTACTGAATTCAAACAAAATAACAGTGATTTTACTGATATTTGCTGAGAAAAACAATAAAAATGCATCATTTTTGAGCATTTTTGAAAACGGATATATAGCGTTTTGGAAAAGAGCTCTGTTCTTACAGCACATGCACAATCTGGGCACAGGTCAAAAATACAGGCCAACTGCATTCCATAAATTTATAACATTGGCTGAAACAAATTTAGATTATTTTGGTCAATCAGATTGTTAGGTTATTTTGTCATTTTATTTTGTTTTTACACGAAAACAATCAGAGAATATATAGACATTTAAGACAAATTACAATTGTGAATCTTTGGCATACACTGCCCTGTTAAAAACACAAAATCCAGCTCCATTTATGATAATTATTCCTGAATCTTGAACAATTTCACTGAGAGTTACCATCAGCTATCACACTGACTTGCCTGAATCCCATATAGGTGACACATTATCTCAGGAAGAACGTAAAAAATCCTGTCCTGTCCTACCTTACTTAAGAATAACTTAAGTCCATGCACGGTCCTCCCGAGTATAATAAATGAACCAAATCCACAGTCTGGTTTATATCTCAGCGAGAATTCCTGTGTGTACTACCCCAAGCCTGAGCTACCAGAAAAGGAAAAGGCTTCCTTTCCCTTTCCCTACCCCTCTCTCACTCCCTCACATCCTAATTCTCTCCATCCTCTTTTTCTTCTGAGTCTCTTCCATGTCATCTCCCATCCAAGTTTTTTTTCCCCCTAATCTGCCGCCTCTTTCCCTGATTACTCTGTTGTCTTGCTGACCTTTACCTCCTTCTCTCCCAACTCCTTATTCCAGCACCTCCCTCTCCTCTGTCTCACTGCTTTCTAGTCTTTCATTCTGCTCTCTGCTTCTTCCTTTCTTCACTCGCTTTCTTCTAGATCTGATTTGACAATTCACACCTTTTGACTCCAGCTCACATTGCTGAGTCTTTTTCTTTTTAATCACACCCAACACAAAATCAGTGTTGTTCCATATTTGAGATGTAGCTGTCACACGTCACAGCCGAGCACTGGCGGGAGCCTGAGTTTTAAGGGAGGAGGAGGAGGTCAAAATGGAAAACGCCATCACTAAAAGAAACCTGTCCTATTTTTGTCCATCACTGCATTGGAACATTTGCAGAGTCCGGTCTTAACCCAATAAGGACTATAGGCAGAGTAACAAGACCAAACCAATAAAAGAGACCCACTGTCACTATCAAATTCCCCCAAATAGTTTAGTGTTATACTTCTTCATCAATCATTTTGTGTTTGTAGAGACATTTTTGAGAGCTTTTTCAGGTCAGTGGAGGAGAGAGCAAAGAAAGCCATAGGGAGACTAATTGATATTGACATTCACTTGGCTGGGAAGTCATGCAAATAAATCATAATCTCGCTTGTGTTCACTCTCACGGCTTTTGTTCCCAAGGCTTATGTGAACACTAGTACAGAACACTCATTCTTTTCATCCTCACAGTTATTGAACCTGTCTATTGCTGCTGTCCTGTCCAGACCAACACAATCATATTAGGGCCAGGCTATGGATTATATATTTATGCACTACAATGTCCATCTCTCTCTCTCTCTCTCTCTCTCTCTCTCCCTCTCTATCTATCTATCTACAGCATATGCAAACCCTGAGGAAAAAGACCCATCCTACACATTTCAGTATTGTTGGGTTGAGGGGACTGGTTGACCAAGGGCTCAATGGGGTTCTCACCCAGGATGGTAACTGTACTGTAGGTGTTGCCTACTCTTTCTGAACAAACCCTTTGTCCTTCCTGATCAGCCTACTCATAGTGAATACTCAGATTTGTAGGCTAACTATTTGTGTCGGAAATGTAGTGGACCTCCAGAATAGTTGACAAATACCTTTAAAGGGCTGGGTTTGGTGAGGAGCCAAAGCCGTTTCTGATCATGGGGCATTCCAAGCCCCGAAAAGGTCACAGCGCAGAAGCGAATGGAGCTGAGGAGACTTTGACATTCCTCTGGTCTATGCCAGTTTCTTTCCACATGGCAGCCAGAGAAAAGCCTGGCTTATGCTCGAGCTGCTGCCATATGCCACTACATCTCTGTGCCCCAAAGAGTAAGGAGTAAAGAATAAGGGTCAAATACCCCTCTGTCACTGTGCTTTTGTGTCATCTTGTGCATCATTTGCTATTATATGAACAACACCAATACACAGGGGACAATATTATACAGGGTAAAAGAATTAACCAGAATACAAAGGTATCAACAGTATCAGCATACAATCATTGAGATAAGCTATAGATGGTTCTATAAGTTCTAGGTGTTCTATAAGGTGTCTCATAAAATGATAGTTTCAACTTCTTAGACTGAACAGTACATGAAATGTCATGCTCATATCTGTAGGCATGCCTGTTTGGTTCAGCAATCTCAGCCTCAGAGGTCATATACTGTAGTGCTAACCCTCATTTTGTTTTCACTGCAGTCTTATCTGTATCATCAAGGCACCAGAAAGGGGTCTAGTTGATGAAGTAGTCCACTAAAATGGTTACAAACAATTCAGAGAAGTATCCACCTGAAAGAAAACATCCAGCGAAGAAAATCAAAACACTGTAATGGTGAATGCATTGGTCCTCTTCCAGAGATGGGAATCGCATCGGGCCATAACACAAGCACGCAAAGGTTTAGGATGCCATTAGGATGTCATTTAACACATCTGCTTACTTTAGCATGGTGACGTATTAGATGTGTGTCATGTTAATAGCCTGCGATACCAGAGAATAGCCAAGACAAACCTCCTCACACAGTATATTGTACACTGAGGATATCTGAATGAATGTGTTCATTTACAATAGATGCTTCCTAAAGACATGAATTTGTGAACTCAAAGGTATCCTGGATCTCAATGGATGCTTGTAACAACTCATTACAGTATGTAATAACTCCATAATATGTAGCCTAATAACAAAATATAATACATTTTCACACCATTACACAATTTACGCATTTTATAATAAAATTCTTGAATGCAAAATGTTGTATTTCTGCACATTATGTAATACATTATTACATATCGTGGAAGCTATTATCTAATGCGGGAGAAGAATTTTATTACAAAATGATTACAAAATGCGTAAATTATTACGTAAAGCAGTGAAAATGTATTACATTTTGTCAGTTCATTATGTATTGCAGTGTTTACATAATGTGTTGTAACACTGCTTCCAACAAAAGACATGAAAGTTCCTTATTCTTCTATGTTACTGTGCATGAACTCAACTGCATTCTGCATCTCAATGGATGCTTCCTAAGAAGATGTGAATGCTCCTTATCCTTCTGTGTTATTGTGTATGAACTCGATGGCATCCTTACAAGAGTTTGCTCATGTCCTCCTCTAAGGGTTTCCCAGTCATCCCTCATTACCTGCCCAATGCACCGTACAGTAGGAAGGGAAGAGATGAGGGGGGGAATGCTGGCTTTGTGCACTCAGGCCTCTGATCCCTTACAGCCCATCACCTCAGTGGAGCTCCTCATTGGAGTCAGACGCCAATACTACTACTTCTACTACTACTACACTACTGCTACTGAGGCTTCCTTCTACACATCCATCTTACTTTACTATATAGGCCTATAGCCTTTTTGGGACCGTGACAAACAGCAAACTGTAAGTCTAATAGGTTTTCTACAGGCGTAAGGAGAAACGCACAGAATACAGTAGTAAAGTGTTAATATCGTCCACTGTGATGTCCCACTGTGCCACCACAGCCTGGGACGGGAGTCACTTTCTCCTGTATCATTCTTTCCTTTACATAGTGAGACCAGTGCAGTTGGACACACAGCCCAAGTGAGTGGGTCTGATAGGCTTTTAATATGTGTGTGTGTGTGTGTGTGTGTGTGTGTGTGTGTGTGTGGTGGATGGGGAGGGGGTCTGGTTGGGCCAACATGAATCATCTGCGGCACAAGACATGTCAGCAGTGATGCTATATCATCAAACAGTTTGTCCTTGGGGGCAGTCACAGGGGAAATTAAGCGTCTGCCCCTTGACACATCAGTTGTCATTAAAGGCCAAAAAAGAGTAACACACCATAATCAAAGTTGACATCATCAACTATCTCATATTTGAGATGGAGATAGGAAACAGCAACCCAGCAGTGACAGCCAAGTGAAACCACACAGGGCCACAAGATATACTGTAGATCAGTGACAATCTGCATGCCCTTGTAAAACGTAAACCATCCTAAAGAGCATGAATGATCTGGAGACAATGTAGAAGTTGGATGACATTGTCAGAAAGATCAACCACAACAAACCATTGTTTATAAAATGTTGAAGGGTTAGAAATAGTTACTTTTACTAGCTGTGTCATTCTATTGCATTGCCATTGTAAGTCATTAAGAAAATAGACAAGGCAAGTTTATGTTGTTATTGCATGAACTTTACTACTGAGTGCAAGTCACCGTCAGAGTATATAAATCTTTTCCATGTAAGGAGGCATTGAAGACAAATTCTCATTTACACATCTGCAACTCATTCTACCGCAGCATGTTGCCACACAAGATCTCAGCTTCCTGCAACCCAAAACAACAGTGTGAGAAAAGTTCCTCTCACTCAGCCTGACCTTACAACCAGAGAAATAAATACTCACACACATAAAGTTACCTCACGAATCTGGAAGCCATCTCCAGTGGAAAGGGCATGGTGTTTCACACAGGAGACAGCATTAGTGGTTGGTGGATGCAACACAGAACTGGTGTTATGAATGGGAAACTAATCAACTCAACAGAGCTCACACCTGTGACTTTGTGAGGATCAGAAATTCTACTGTGTAAACTACTCACTCAAGTTCAAGACTATGAAAGAGGTGCTTCACAGCCAAGAACATCTGGAACACAATTCACACCCAATAAAAGATTTTTTATTTTACTGTAAAATAAAAACTGTAGTAACATAAAAACAATAGTGTCGTGGCTGGTAACAGGAAAGGATTAATCATGAAAAAAAAAAACCTTGTGGTGTGGTTAGCATCCATGTGTCATTTTAGATCAATAGGCTATTTTATTCTGTAAATCACATATTTTAGCTCTCATTCTACACCTGACCTACATTAAGCTCCTCAATGTCTTTTCATTTGAGCTGAAGGCTCTTGTGCAAACTACTTCCTCATTCTATCACAGGCTATTTTATCAGCTGGATTGACATGAGGAAGATGAAAGCAGTCTATAAGTCTACTATGTGAGCCAGTGGATTAATGACCACCATCAAAGGGAGCTACGCTGTAGCTTTATTTTTCTTTAAAAGCCAACTTTTAACATGTCTAATTAGCATTAGCATTGGCAACTGGACTCCAAACCACAAATCACATCAGGAAGATTACATCGTGAGAAGGGAGAACAGCTGGCAGCTATGAATTGGCTAGTCTTACAATGTTCTCTCTCTCTGTCTCTCTCTCTCTCTCTCTCTTTCTCTCCCTGCCTGTCTGAGGACTTCTTGCAGGGATTGGTGGGTGGTGTCTATTGAATAAATAAACAAAAGTGACAAGAGTATTTGTACTGTCTCACACTATAAAGGCCACTGGCTTGCTGGCTTGGCTCCATCTGACCAAATACGGTCTGAGACACTGTTATCCTTGAGGCCAAATTCACGATAATTTCATACACTACTGAAGGCTAACTGCAGATTGAGTTGTTGTGTTTTGATACATTGTACTTCTCTACAGTATTGTATATCTGAGTTGAAGGTACTGCAATAGTCATTACAGTGGGTTTCAGATTTCTCAGCATAGCCTAAGTCATACTGAGTTTATGACACAGAACCAACATTCTCCAATGTCCATACATCAGAGATATTGTCTGCCAACAGATCGAGGCTCTCTTCCAAACACAGCAACCCAATTGGTCATTTGTGGATGTTTGTGGATCTCACTATGGCTTACTCTGTGCCAACAGGTTACCACAAAACACAAGACAGTACAAAGCTAATCATCAAGTGAGAGGGGGGACAACAGAGAGGCAAGACTAAATCCTTGATGAGTCTTTGATTCAGCCATGCTTGTCAACGAGAATAACGCATCTTGGCTAAATAGCAACAGTGACAGAGTGGGGATACTGTAGGCTACTTGTTTCACTGCAACTACAGCATTGGCAATATTAGTGTTTCACAGGACAGAAATAGCGATGCCAGACAGAAACATAACAGACAAAAAAACTTGTTTGAAGTGAAACTTCATTGTCAAACTTCAGAATCTTTTATGTATTTAAGAATCATAAGATACAATATACGATACGATAAGATAAGATAAAAATATATAGAGTGGTCTACACACAGCCTGCTGAGGTTATTCTGCATCTGCCATGAGCACTGTTGCTGCCATATAAGGAAGCACACATTGCCAGCCTTCAAAGTGAGCTGCTGAGATGAAGACTAAAGCATGGGGTTTACTCTCTGAGAGAGATGTTTGCCATAATCCAGGCACGTGATCCGGGAATAATTCACCTCCACTCGCAGCTCAAAATCTATACACAGGTCTACATTTGGCTATACAAGCCAAGAGTGCCTCTTTTTATGGTAATCAAAGTAATGATAATCCAACTCACTTGCTAAATCACTGTCTCTGGAACATATTTTACAGAATGTTCTGAGTCTGGATGCAGTCATGTGCCTGCCCTCTTGTTTCAAATACTTCCGGTAACACTTTATTTTAGCACACACTGTTCCGCCATTAACAAACTGCTTATTAACATGCAAATTAATAGCATATTAGCCATTTGTTAGTCACTACAAATAACGTATTAACTCCTTATTCTGCATGACTTTATTCAACCCATAATAGACCATTAACTAAGGATGTTGCCAATATTAATTATTAATTACTTTTAATTCGCAGATAGTAACTGAGTTGTTTCATATGAATTATGATGTTAATATGCTTTGATTAGTATAGGGGCTTATAAGGTGTTAGTACAACAGGGAAAGTTTTTCTCCTTCACTAATACTTAGGAAAGATGGTCTATGCATTGGAACAAAACCCAAAGCTACATATGCAAATAGCCCCCAAATAAATCCCAATTAAGTATTTTTTGATTGAGAATAAATGTTCCTGAGAATAACTGTTCCTGTTGTACTAACACCTTATAAGCCCCTTACTGACCGAAGTATATTAATATCAGAATTCATAAACAACACCTAACTTGTAAAATGTAATTAGGAGATAATACAGGAGAAATTTGGAGTTAATGGTCTATTATGGGTTGAATAAGGTCATGCAGAATAGGGTATCAATAAGTTATTTCTAGTGACTAACAAATGGCTAATATGTTACTAATTTGCATGTTAATAAGCAGCTTTTTAATGGCGGAACAGTGTGTGCTAAAATAAAGTGTTACCATACTTCCTTATGCCTCTCAGGATAATTAGCCTACATGAATACTGTAGAGAAGAATAGAACTTGCTCCATATTCCAGTTGATGAACTATTGCTCCACTCGTGAATAGCTTTACAGTTTCTATCTAAAGAATGCTAAGAAGATGTATGGTTAAAATTGATGCAGCATTCTGTTGCAAAATAATGTGTCAATTTCCACTGATCTGTCCATTTATGTGTATACCCTTGATATTCCCTGAAAGGGAATAATATTCCCTAAAAGGGAATAGTGAATGTGGTTCCAGATTTAACTTGGAACTATATGGTAAAAAGTAGTGGTGACAAAGAAGTTGTTGGAAGGAAGAAGGAACAGTCCACACTTTTCTCAAAGCCAATTGGCATGGTGCTCTACTTGTTCTGTAATGATCTTCCCTTGCTAGAGGTACAGTATTTGTTTTCCATAACCATAACAAGGGTACTGACAGGAATACTGGAGAGAAAACCAACAACTTGACAGTGGGAACCAGGATTAGAACTCAGAGGGAAAAATCGGAAAAACAGTGAGAGGGGATGATACAAAAGGAAAACCTCCAGCTCACCCACGTTTCAGAATGAGCCCAATAAATGGCCTAATGGCAGTGCTGCAATGCATGAACTATTTGTTAAGCATACATTCTTTCACAGGGGCTTTGATGTCTTTCACAATTAGGGCTTTTTTGGAGCAAAAGCAAAAGCAAAGGCGCATGCATCTGAAATGCATGAGAGGCTACAGGTGCTTGGGATTACAGAGCCTAGATTTATTTATTTTAAAGGTGCAGTCTAGTACTGTGCACTGTGTTCTGAAAAGAGATTCTCGCTGGAATTAGATTTTTTCTGCAGAGTCAAATATTAAGATTATATTTGACTTAAAATTTTTGGCACCCATATTTTCTGTTTTATCAGCCTTCTTGTGTCAATTATAAGCCTATGGAGTGCATAGGTGAATAGGCTGAAATTTTTAACTAAATGGTATCCCCACAAAACATTGAGACAAAACTTTTTTGTATTGGAAGTTTTCTGAAATATAATTTAGAAACATATAAATGGCACAGCATACATTTAAATATATGCAATGATTATATGAAATTTCGCTTGTTTCGTATGGGTAAACAAGTAAAATAGCTTAATACATTTTCTAGAAGCCTACAGTCTGTACTGTACTGCACTGAGACATGTCCCACCTTCTTCCACGCCATGGACAATGCATAGCCCTCTGTAGTACTTGCATTGTATTGAAATGCATTGATTCTAATGTACACTATGAGGCTCTAAAAGGTAGTGTATCTTAAAATTGTCCATGGTAAAGGCACACTATGCAAGCCTCCCCGTTACAGGCGGCGATTTATTTAAAGTATAGCAACAAGATTGTACATTCTTTGCAATTCATGTGGATTACTCTTCAGACCAAAGCGTACAAACCAACAATGATCATTTTTTGGAGTTACGTTGACTAATAAGGTAATAAACGTGATTTCAACTTCATTTTGGTTTTAGTTTCGCTTTGCCCAATGGGCGCGGGGCGAGTCATTTCACATTGCATATGCGGTAAAGCCGGTAGGAAGCGGTTGATGGTGGCGAAATAGCCTTCATTCACCCCGGAATGAACTATATAACCATCAAAGTGACTATGACGCTGATATATTAAACTAAAAACGTTGCATAGTGTACCTTTAACATACAATTTCATATTCAGCATATCCAGACTAAAAAGTTAGTTTGGTTGGTAAAGGTGCACTGTAAGGCCCCATGGACCATGACCTAAACGTATGCTATTTTTGCATATTTCAGTGAATGAAGGATCATCCACACTCATGCACATAGTATTTAAGAAAACTTCCAATATAAAAAATGATTCATGTAAATAATATATCCCTCCATAGGCTTATAATGGGCATAACATGATGTCATTAAACTGTGAAAATGAAAAGTAAAAATTTGAAGACAAAGTAAAATATCAAGTTCTACCCCAGTTCAATCAAATAAAGCAAAAAAAAAATGGGCATAACATGATGTCATTAAACTGTGAAAATGAAAAGTAAAAATTTGAAGACAAAGTAAAATATCAAGTTCT
>JASCQY010114773.1:0-16196 GCA_030264315.1 Sardinella tawilis
GATAGATAGATAGATAGGTAGATAGATAGATAGATAGATAGATAGATAGATAGATAGATAGATAGATAGATAGATAGGTAGATAGATAGATAGATGGATAGGTAGATAGATAGATAGATAGATAGATAGATAGATAGATAGATAGATAGGTAGGAAGGAAATGATGGTGTCCAGTAGTTCATACAACAACATACATTACAGTACATACATACATACTGTAGGCACATGGACATACCATTCTTACAAAAGGCATAACGTAGGCTACAGCACACACAGTACACAGTAGTAGGTCAGTAACATACAGTACACATCATGGTTAGTGCATATAAATAAATGGTTAATATCAGTCACGCATAAGAAATTATTAGGTAGATTGAGTATTTCTTTAATGTTGATTCTTTAGCATAAATATGTGGAATGAGAGAAGAGGGAAGTGTTGACCAGCATGGTTTACTGATATGTCAATTACTGTGCATGTTTCAGAGAGCATTTTGTCATAAGTGATTTTACATGGTTTGTAAAAACAGGCTTTCCATTCTCTTGAGTCCCTATACACATTTACACATTCTTGGCAGCACTCATTAACACTTTCAGTCACACTAAAGCCTAAGCAAATTTAGGAAATCATGTGCACGATTTAGTAAAATGTGTGCACGCTTTACTAAATCATGCACACATTTTCGTGCGCACGATTCAGTAAAGTGTGCGAACGATTTCTTGATGCCCAAAAGATTTCACCATGACACCTCCGGGGCTCCGTAGTTTTGACCTACGGTAAGCTTGGCTGTCACTGGGGTTGTCAAACTGAATTAGCCAATTTACCAAGAAGTTGCCATGTTGCCTCTTAATTAAAACAAATAAACGCATAATAGGAATGTAACAAGATTACATGATGAAATATCCTGTTAATGTTGGCAGAGGTTTTTTCTCTGTCAGTCTCTTTCTCGCTCACTAAAGACCGTATATGCGTAATGATCAAGCTTGCTCCAGTTTCATTTGTGGTGATGAGTTGCCAAAGTTAAACATGCTATCGAGGAAGTTGTGGTAAGCAAAAAAAGAGGGCACACATTTCCTTGGTGTTTCGAAACTGACCTACTCCTTGAAAGGGTCAGGGGCAGTACCAGTGTTTCTGAAACTCCCCTCTGATGAGTAGGCTATGTGTCAAAACTCATGGTATTGAGTGACCCAATTGGCACATTAATCATTTACCACTTTAGGCTATATACAGTATGTTAGGTGCTAGAGGAAATTCTGTGATGTAGATAAACAGAGAGAGAGAGAGAGAGTGAAAGGCCTGACATACACACTTTCATCACACCGCTGTAAATTAACACATCTATATCAACACAGGATGATGACACATCTTTGCCATTTAGACGGAATGCTCCTGCCCCGACAATAATCATCTTGTCCTGTCCTACTGTAGCTGCATGCAAGCAGACAAGCCTCATTCCACGGAATGTTCTCTGTCCACACTGCTCTATTGCGTCATAATTCTAACTGTAAATAGACAAGTGAGAGAGAAAAATAAAGCGGTCGTTCAACAAGTTCTGCTGAAAATGTTCATCCAGCGAGGACATTACAGTTATGAAAACTGAGTAATACAACTGAATTTGTTGCTGGTCTCTTACACTGCATGCAGTCAGGCCATGTGCTGAATTACTTTTCTCCCTTTGTTCCTGCCATGCCCTTCTTAAAGGATAGGATAGGGACCATTTCATGTTCTAATTCCATAGCTGGAGAAAACATTGCTTTCTACATTCTATCTTGGTCCCCAACTACTTCCTCACTGTTTCTCAAAGTCAAGGAAGCATCCTTCCAAGCCACTTTTTTGAGGATTCCATGTCATCGCACCTCGCCAAGTACTGTTCCAAAGTCAAGGATGTTTCAAAATTCTACCGAGTGCAGAGTCCTTCTTTCGAAGGTTTTTCAAGGCTGCACTGATGGATCCTCGGTGTTCGAGGATTTCGAATGTTACGACGTTTCAAATGTTCTTGAGGTTTGAATCCTCATCTTCCTAGTGCGTGGCTTCCGAGGCCAGTGTGCCACCAAGGAAGCATCCTCGACTTTGAGAAACAGCGCCTGTTACATTAACATATGGAATGTTAAACAGGAAGTTCTGGGGGACCAGCAATGGAACTAGAACCTGAAACAGTCAGAATGAAAGAATGTCCAGAGCCATTCAAGTATTCTATCTGAACAAATTAAGAGTTCCAATCAAAAATGCTCTATTTCAATTAATTTTCACTTTTTTTTTTGTATGTTCAGTAATATCCTTTAGCAAAATTGGCACCTGTGATTGGTGTTGCTATCAAAATTGGGAAACACTTTAGATTAAGGTACACATATTCACCATTAATTAGCATCTTATTAACATGCAAATTAATAACATATTAGCCATTTGTTAATCATTACTTGTCATTAATTAATACTGTATACTGTAAGAGCTTATTTTACCGGTTGTAGACCATGAACTAGAATTAATTACTGCTTATTCATGGTTAGTAAGCTAGTTGTATATGAATTATGATCTCTTGATCTCTAAGCACTTGTAGGTTTGGGTTTTGTTACTCTGAATATACATTCTCTTCTAAATATCATTGAAGGAGGACTGTTCCTGTTGTATTACTGCCTTATAAGCCCCATAATAACCAAAGCAAAATTAAGATCATAATTCATATACAGGAACTAACATACTACGCATAAACAGTTATTGGAGTTTATATTGGAGAAATTCTTTGCTAATGGTCTATTTTGGGTAGAATAAGGTCATGTAGAATATTAATAGATGGCTAACAAATGGCTAACATGTTACAAATTTGCATGTTAATTAGCTGCTAGTTAATGGTGAAAATAATCTAAAGTGTTACCAGAAACTGTTTATAGCAACTCCCGCATTAAACAAACTTCTCTGTGCTGGGTGGGAGCAATGGTGGTAGGAAAATAGCAGTAGGGGAAGGAAGACATGATCAGGTAAGTTGAGTCACATACAGTAAGTTGAGTCACATACAGTAAGATGAGTCATTAAGATGTTCTCATTGCAATACAGGGCATGGGGACCTATCGTTAGGTTATAAACGTTAGTATTTGTAATGCTCTCAGTGTTTTATTGCACAAGTAGTTCTTTCACTCAGGAGGATAAAATGTGTACACAGTCTTGTAACTTTGCCCTTTTTGTCTTGCAAAAATCGCATGGCAATATAGTTGAGTTGTATAGTTTAGCCTATATCTGCACTTAACAATCGTAACATTCCCTAAAATTGCACTTTTGAGAAGTTGCTAGGTCATGTATTAATGAACATGAACATTGGTGTAGTGTAACGGATGCCAGCTAGCCTTGCTGCGTCTATAATGTTAGTAAAGCTTTCCTCCCAACACTTCAAGGATGCCCCTAGTCAGTTGACTGGGAGCCTGGGCTTTTCAGTTAGGGCCTTTGCATCCCGATCCGTGGTTGCTGTGTTATTGTGAGGTTGCGGGTTAGGGCCCGGGTGTGTGCAGGGCTGGACTAGAGCAGATGACCCGGGACCCGAATGTGAGTGAAGGTTAGGGGGGAGAGTGTAACAGATGCCAGCTAGCCTAGCTGAGTGTGTAGAATGTTAGTAAAACAATGTTGTCTATGCTTTAGTTCATCAGTAGAGACCCTGATAATACTTTGTAGGAAGTTTTGTGAGATTTCAAACATTCTAAGTGGTTTAAAAATAGCATTTGGACGCGTCTGTACGAGAGTGCTGGCGCAGTCCCATTGTAAAGGCTAATCGGCTAACCGAGAAGATCGCCACAACTCCGGCTGGGAGCGACTCACGTAAACTATTCTTTGGCACAAGGTATCATTCCTCCATATGCAGACATTGAGTCTAAAACAGATCTCTGCCGGTGTATCGCTTTAATGCTACTACAACCACTCACATTGCACCCGCAGTTGTCAACACAGCTCAGTGAAGCACCTCTGGTGGAGCATGGCGGAACTAAAAGGATCTGGCGATAGTCAGGTTAGAGTTTCACATCTTTACATTTAATGCGTTTTAGGAGCGATTTCTCCGCTACACCTATGCTGCTACTCTGAAGAGGGCGGGGGAGCTACAGCATCAAATGAAATTCTCAGAACAGCGGCATGTGTCAAAATGTCAATCTTGTATTTCATCAGAAACAATCTGAAAACAAGGCTTTGAGTGTTAAAAAATGAGCTTGTCCTTTAAGCAGCTCCAAGCAACATTTGACCTTTGACACCTCCAGCCCCCCACCAATGCATAGCATAGCATGGTGAATCTAAAAATAGCACTGTAGAATGTTGTTGCTATTTGTTTTTAAAGGTGCCTGTAGGGGGAGCTCTGGAGATCTAAAAAAAAAAAAATCGCAGACTTGCTTGGTAGCGCTTTTTAAACTGTGCTTCATCAGTTGTTTATTGATGACCAAAATAAGATAATGTATGCCAAACAATGAGTCATCTGGAAGTCCAGTGTAAAAGTCCCCAAAACTACTCTATCACTGTTTTCCTTTAAAAACAAAACAGTTCATTTTAGTCCAAGAAGAGAGCGAGTGAGTGAGTAAGTAAATAAGTAAGGTAAGAAGTAAGAAGAAGAAACAGATTATGCTGATCAGTTTTGCAATGTTCTGGGCTGAAATGAAGACGCTGTGAAGCTCTGAAGCTGTGAAGCTCTGAAACGTGTAGTTTCTGATTTAAATGGACCTGTAACACATCTTCCAGAGGAATTGGTGGGCTCAGGCAGTGGCATGGAGGATGAGAGGAATTGTTTTGGAAATAACTCTCAAGATTGGCCTACTCTATATGGCCAATCAATTCAACTGTAATTTCTTCAGAATGTGTGCTTTCATTCCTTCCACATCACTTTTATATAAAAAAAGCCCTGAACACCCTGTGACGCGACACCCAAAGACATTGATGTATTTGCAAAATATTTTTCGTTATAGAAGTTATATGAGCATCAGCCTCAGAGTGCGCCTCCATCTTTTGTTCATTGATACCTGCTTTCATTCCTTCAGAATGTTTCTTTAGATTGCAAAACACTGTACTGTCCACTAGCATTCAACAGTCATTGGCCATGACACATTTCAGTAAAGTCAAGTGGTCAATAAAGAAACATGATCAATAAAATAATAAGTATCTATTGCAAGATTCTATATCTAGCAACCCAGCGGTGAGTTTACTTTGCATGTGCATCTTGAAGCGTCTCTGCTGCATTTTCCTTTTCAAGTGAATCCAACCCTGTGAGCGTCTGCATGCGAAATGCTCACATTTTAACACCATTTGAATATTTCATTCTGTTGGTTGGGTCAGGTGAGGAAGGATGAGCAGAGAAACTGTCTGTCTCGATATATCAAATACCAGGATTTATGGTATCCACTCACTACACTGTGTCCCCTGCAATACAGATAGGCTACACATTAAGACTCACTCTGATTTTATACATCATAGGCCCAAACCCAGGCGTATTGCATTTGATAGTTTAACACATTGCCATTTGAAAACTACAAAATGCTTTTGTAAATCATATGTGAGGGCATTGTGATAAGTGTGGGACCTGTATGCATTAGTTTACAAGCTTAAACATTTTGAAACTACTTGATCACATGACCAAGTAACATCTGTGACATGACTCTTAGCAGCCAGCAATGGCAGAGGGCGCCATTGAGCTGGGTACTGAAAAGCCAGAAGTGTTTGGTTGCAGCTTAAAGGAGAAGTTCGGAGTGAATCAATCCATAGCCCTGTTGTTCAAGGTAGTGAATGCTGTTCATAGGAAAAAGAATGAAAAACTTTGATACAACATAGACCGAATAAAATGAACCGGGCAACTTACACTAAGTAAATGGGGCATAGTGTCTTACTTTCAGTTTCATTTCACTATGCCCCATTCAGTTAACAATAGTTATTGGATTATAACTCGGCCTATGTTGCATCAAGCTTCTTGCTACAGACAGCATTCAATGACCTCTAACAACAGGCCTATGGATTAATTCAAACCAAACTTCTCCTTTAAGTAAAGCATGGGTGTTTGAGGGACTCTCCGAAGTTGCTTAACTGTGCGGGTGGAGGAGGTGGATTGTGTTCCTGACACGCCACGCAGTTGGGACACTTTTCTTAACACTCTCATCTAAATTTAAATTGGCCATGTATGCTGTCGCCCACACCATCCCCTCATCTCTCAATGGCAAGCGAGTCTAGACAGATAAGAGCACACCCTCACACAGTCATCTCTTCCTCTTGTGGTGACAGTGTCTTGCTTTCAGATCTACCGTATGACAATCTGCTTTTTAGAGTGGTTAACTCGCTCACCATAAACTTTTTTGCCTGCTTGTGGGTTGGTAACAGACCTGACCCTAGCCTGGGAATACCCATGCTGCCTTGTGCGCTCGTTCCGAACTGCACGGCAGCCTGGAGACCATGGCCAAAATTCTCGCATGAATTTGGGAACCAATCACACAACGGGGAGAGATTGCAAGACAATGCGTGAACTTTTGAACAAACGAAACCTGAAATCCTGTACGAGAAAATGTATAGGTGGTCCCCAGACTAAATCTCACCTGAGATTTAGGCTGGTGTTAGCCAGGCTAACCTGACCCTTGCTCTGGCTTTGAATTTAGCAAACTCAGGTCTACGTCCAGACTCGAGTCACAGAGTATCTACAAGCATCTCAGAGCCTACACTGACACAGTACAGCAAGGCCACAGAAAGCAAGTAAACTTGTGGCACTGTGGTTCCAAGTCTTCAGCTGTTTCGTATTCTGCAAGGATGTATAGGATGAATGTGGGAAGGGAATGAGGTCTTTTTGAATTATTACTTTAAAAATGAGAATGAATGTGAATGGTGTATGAGAGTGTG
This sequence comes from Sardinella tawilis, assembly GCA_030264315.1. Taxonomy (NCBI): domain Eukaryota; kingdom Metazoa; phylum Chordata; class Actinopteri; order Clupeiformes; family Clupeidae; genus Sardinella; species Sardinella tawilis. The sequence goes on from JASCQY010114773.1 coordinate 6,839, forward strand.
TGAGCGTGTTTTCATGAACATGCTGGAATCATGATGCAAAAATTGGCATTTTATTTAGTAAAATATACCACATAGGCTACTGTATAACCAAAAACATTTTTGGCTCTTTCACTTGTGCAAAGATAAAAAATTACACACATAGTGTGTACAACATATAATAACGGAAACAGTTAAACACAACAATAAATAAGACATATAAATATATAAATAAATAATGGATAATAAATAAATACATTCCAATTGTCTTAAATAAATAAATATGATATTCATAAATTATTAAATAAAATGTGCATTTGTCTCTATTGTGCAAACTTATGTTGAAGTCTCTGGTCATCTGATCGAGCACTTCTCAGAGATCCATGTCTGCATGTAGCCAAGGAGGACGAGAAAGGTTTGTTTTTTGTAAAAATCTTTTTTCCTCTGGTTCTTCATATGATTTAGGCACTCCGTCAGAGTGTGCTGTGGGTGACAGAGAAAATAATCCATAAAATAATCCATAGTCCATCAGAATTGACGAAAAATAAAGAGGTTTAGAATGTTACAACTCTTACAGTGTTACAAGTAACTGGGTTGCATGTGCAGATAGTATTGGGCAAGACACAAGGTCAAAAAGTGCTTTATATGACAAGAGCAAGAACACCAGTACGCTGTAGAATGCACAATAAGACTTCCCTAGAGAGATTCCAGCTCACCTTTTCTTGTCTTGGCTTCAGCACCCGCAGGTTCATCCTGATCTTTGCAACGGTTGTGTTGCATCCGTTGTTGTTGGTACATGTCATTATGTTTAGTGTGTCTTTCAGGAGTTTTACAAAGTTTGTCTCACATTCACACAGCAGAACCTGGGGTTAGAGAGACAAACACAGACTGGGGTTAGACCTACGAGTGAATGCAGAAGAAGGATGCGCAGAGACTAGAAATGCTTTCAGTTTGCTGCTCGGAACTCTCAGAGGTGTGAATTGAGGTTATTTTCAATGAGGCAGAGACAACATTTTAAAGGTATCTCCCCTACACATAGTCCAACCAGCAAGAGCATAAACTGTCCAGTTGTGTCATGACACTAAGGTGAAATATGATAGATGATTGAAAAATATTTGAAAAAACAACACACTTACTTGGTTGTTATTGTCTTGTCTCCACTTTTTTGGAATGAGCCCTGTTCCGTTGCCCTTCAGAAAATTAACCAGACAATGTGAACATCACAGCTCACATAAAAAAACTATGGATTACACATATAAGTACAGATAACACTACATTCGCAACCATACATTCCATGTGGATACTTACTAAAGTGAAATGAGAGGAATGGTTCTTCAGATACTCAAGATTGCTCTGCAGCTCCTTGAATACTTCAGTATTATTTGCCATTGACAGGGCTAAAAGTGCAGCCAGTATCGTGATTAACTTCATGCTGGACATGGTGTATGATCAGAATCTAGGTTCTCAGTAGTGCAGTTAGATCCGTGAATGATTATTACCAAGGCCTGTTTATTTATACATACAAACAGGAAGAGCCATGATGTCACTGTCAACTACGAAATCTACCAGCGAAACCACACACACACACACACACACACACACACACACACACACACACACACAAAAACCATTGCATACTGCTTCTATGACTCTTTGGATGTCACACATGCGTTTTTGCGGATATTGATCATCAGGCTGAATTCTTTAATTAGAATCTTCTGAATTTTTTAATATGCTTTTCCTTATTTCATCACTTATCAGTAGCTGACAATAAGACAGTGAGTATCATGTAGCATTTACTCTCATGCTGAACAGCACATCTAGCCAGCAGCTGATTAGCTGAAATTCAGCTCATGGCGGCAGTTTAGTTCTGAGTGTTTTGCTGTTTTAGATATGTGTTACGATCACCCTGAAAGACTGAAATGGGGACATGCCTTTAGTGAAAACGTGTGTGACATGGTTCAGAGGACGATATAATGTGGTGGTTTTGGTTTTGTGCAGCATTGTAGTGTAGTGTCTGTGAAGGTTGAGATGAAGATAAATCTACTACTCTGATGCTCTACTTGATCCCCTGACTTGATGAGTCAGTAAAAAGCCAATGTTTTCCTCATTTATTGAAGGTGTTTTTTTTTTCAGAGGAGGGTTAGACTTGCATCTGCAACACTGTCAGTTTTGGTCTAAGTATCAGTCATGGGATGAAATATTGCAGGCTCTCTTGCACCGTGACCAGATCTGAATCTAGTTTGCTCCGATGCCAGCTACTTTTTAAAAATAAGATTAATAGTACAATTAACCATTGCCCACTTTACCAGTCCCAATGCTTAAAAGCATGAGTAGTATTAGTTGCAATAGAGAGAGTATAGTACAGGAAGAAAATGACCAAGTTTAGAAAGGTGATCGTGTCAAGTGCTATTGAAAATAATGCTGACCATAAAACAGCAGTGGTATTCTAGAAGACATAAGTAATAGAACCACATGTACACGTTTAGCTACACTGACTCCAGGTATGCTAACACATGTACCACCATCCAGTTTTAGTTGTGCCCAGTATTTACTGTGTGTGTGTGTGTGTGTGTGTGTGTGTGCTGAAAATATGTGTGTGCTGAAAAAGCCTGTCTGTGAGAAATGTGAATGGTGGGTTTAAATAAATAATTAAAATGTGTGTGTGTGTGTGTGTGTGTGTGTGTACAGTATGTGTGTGTGTTGGTCTATCTATGTGTCTGTGTACTGTACACACATAGGCTATACACAGATACAGTATAGATACTGTAGAAGTTGAAGGCAGCAGCCAGCAGCAACCTGCTTGCCCACTAGGGGGCACCATAATCTAATAGAGCTGCAAGAACATAGACTCTCTCTGGTCTACAGACCATTTGAAGAGAATTCGATGAGCTGTTCCCATAGGACTTTTTAACATTCCACATGTTATCTTAATGAATCAGAAGTTGTTTGGGAATGAAAGACTGTTTAATTTTTATCATTGAAACAGTCTATAGTCTGATTGAAAGTTGAGACGTATTGGGGTGCAACTTCAGTCAGACTTCTGATAATTTTGGCCCGTTGAGAAGGGTCTGTGTGCCAAATTTGGTCAGTTCTCTGAAGTCAGCCTGGTGTGTGCTCAGCCGTGACTTAAGTAGACAGAGCAGTCTCTTTAAAGTTATTTTCACTTGTTTAAGATCACTTGTTATCTACTGTAAGTTAGTTATTGAATTAAAACTTAGCCAGCAGCTTCTTCCCCATCATCACAGGCTTTGCAGGGATTTCCAGTAGGCTATGTAATTAATGTCTTTTGGGTCATAGCAAGCCAATATTGTAGCCTACCTTAAAGCCCCACTGAAGATCATTTACCACTTTAAAATAATGCCAAAATCATTTTAATGTCAAATATACATGTATGCCTCATAATGATTAATGACGCCTCTTTGAAAAGCATTGCTCCCCTCTATCGGACAAAACAGCACTAAGTAACTTCAGGCATCGGGTCGCGGACTTAGAGGGCTACCGTAAATACCATAAATCAGCGCCTACAGCTCTCCATCATGGCTTGAGAGACGATCATGGATAGCTATTTGAATGGGGATTTTGAATAGATACAATCTGTGGATGAGAAGAAAAGATGCGACACTAAGACTTCTATAAAACACAAGACTTCTAAAAACAATTTATTAAACAACAAAGCAAAACAAGTTATTTCCAATGTTTGCATGTATTCCATCAATGCATCTAGCAAGATAAGTTGCCATGATGATGGCCATTACAATAAACATGTAATCATGAAAATTCGCCGACTCTTCAGTTCATATCATAATCATTCGAGTTGATGAACAGTAGCTGGGTTTACATAGTGTTGTGTGTCAAAGAGCAGTTTAGCTATTCGTGGATTTGGTTAGCGATTTGGATAGCTACTTTGCTAGCGTCAACTTGAGTAATGTTATGAGTTGAGACTCAACAGTAAGGTCTCCAACGATGCTTAGTTGAAGTTCTACCAGACAAACAGCACAAAAAAAAAACAATCATGAAAGTATAACCGTTTATGAGACAATGTCCTTTTGTCTTAAAGTCCAGTCCATTACATTCAGGCAAAAAAAACAAACCCAACAAAAATTATGTAGTGAATCATTTTTCATAATCCTTATCATGCTGTTTGCGTGTTTCAGGAAGTAGGCCTAATAAGGTAAGTAGGCTAGGCTACCTCTGGGCTCATTGATACTTTGACAGCTTGAAACCTCTGCACACACAGAATATTTATGCTGATTTACGTCACTGGTAATGGTAAATTACACTTTCAGACTGTAGGGGGCAAAATGTGCTTTGGTGGAGCTTTAATAAATAAATTCAGAACTTTTTCTGCTCTGATAAAAGTATACTTTATTTTAAAATTGTTTGCCATAACAAACATTACAATCATTTGACTACATCGCCTAAATGCAATAGGCGTGCAAATGCTTTGTTGAAAAAAAGTTAAATACATAAATAAATAAATAGAATATAAATATATAAATAACAATAAATTTATTATAAATGTATGTAGGCTATAACTTATTCACTTATAAATAAATCACGAAAGCTATCAAATCAAAATGCTATTGAACTCTGCTTCTATAGCATCCTTTGCTGTACCAGTTTTGTGTATATGATTTTAAGTCCCTAATCATTTGCGATGCTGTCCTGTTCCCTCTCACTGTGCAATTCTCCACCTGAAACAGATACAGATCAAACACTGTAGGTCAAATACACATTTGAAATGTCTGACAAATTGAATCACTGCAGATCGAATTTTGTGAAAGGGATTATCTGGAGTCAATCAACCTGTTGTCTGAGGCTGCCAAGTGCTGTCGATAAGTATCAGAATGACAGCAATAGGTACAACGTAGACCAAATTAGCAAACTGCCTAGTGCTAACAGATAGGGGCATATGATAACGAAACTGAAATGCCCTCATCAGTTTACGTTGGCTGTCATTTCGCTATTTGGTCTACTGTGCATGAAAATCTGTCATTCTCATACCTATCGACAGCACTTAACAACATGAAACAACTGGGCTACGTGTTGATTCACTCTGGATAATCGCTTTAAGTCCACTGATGAGTATAAGGTTGGTCTTACTGTATCTGGTTGGACGTTGAGCTCCGTGCTCCCCAGGGTTGTTTGAATATTTTTGATCCATTTTTCAGTGTCCTCACTGTTTGGCTTTCGGCTCAGGATGTACATGGTAGTGTTCAGGGTCTTCATAAACGACGTCTCACACATACACTAGCACAATAAAGGGAAGTGAGTGTGAGAGTGTGTGTATGTGTATGGCTGCATAAAGTTTCAATGCACTTCTGCAGATGTGTTGACTGAGGCCTGTGTGTGGTAGGATTCATTTTGGGTAGATGTGTATGTGTCACAGTGTACAGTACATACAGCATGAGTGCTAAATTGATGAGAAGGACTGGTGCAAAAACTTACCGTTTGATTCCGTATTCCTTTGATCATTACCTCATTCACCATTGTCTGAAAAGAATAAAACACATGCTCAACAACCAACACTGACATAAAGAACACAAGTCAGGCTAAGTTACATAGCCACTCACTTACTAAATAATTTTTTGCTTTGTCTAGATTCTTGAGATCCTTCTGAAGCTGTGACATATAGTCCTTTGTCATTGCTAGGCAAAGAGGCAGAAGGAAGGCCATGACTATTATGAACCTCATGTTGAGCTCTGTATGCATATAACATGTAAAACCTCTGTGGTAATCAAAGCGGCGTCGCTGATGTCTGCAAAAGTCATTGGCTGCCTCTTATACCATTTGAACAGGAAGAAGGTGAGAGACAGAAACTGTGATGTCAGTGAATAAAAAACGCTGGGATTTCCTTTGAAATGAATTGATTTTTGAGAATGTCGAAATGGTTTCTCTTTGTCAACCACTATGGATATTTCCAATCATATTGAGAGGTACTGTACGGTTTTCAGGTGCTGCTCAAAATACTATTGTAATGCATGACAGAATTGAACACCTTTTTATGATAAGGTGAAACAATAAATAACCTAATAGTTTGGTTTATTGCTTGTTAATACAGTACAGTATGTACCTTACTGATATTACTGAATAGTCTACTTAACATTATGTACATAAATTATATTATCCCAACATTTATGTATATAAACCATATAAACCACTTTTACATATAAAAAATATTTTACCCCTTGGCTGTGTGTGACTTAAAGTGTTAGATACCATTGCAATGCATGCAAATGCTTTACCTTTGGACACTAATGTTATAACAAAAGTAACATTTTACACCTATTTATATTACAAAGTGACTCCTTTGGTAGAAAGGACTGTTTGCATCTATTTCATCTAAATGAAAAATGGCTCATTCTGCAATAATAAACCTTTCTGCAGTAATAACACACACAGCTGTGGTTGTACAAGAGGGGAGTCAGCCCTAGAGGGCTCTCCATGGTTACACATGTGGATGAACTGGAGGGGATTGAGCTCTAGAGGGCTCTCCATGGTCACACAGATGTTGGTGAACTGGAGGGGATTGAGCTCTAGAGGAGTCAAAGGCAACGAAGTGTTAGTAGCCTACTGTATATTTCCTCCACTCCATCAGCTCTGCGACCCAGGTTCCAGGTTCCAGGTTCCAGCTCTACAGGTTGAAGCTGAGGTCAAGTGTAACCCGCATTGTCCTGCATGATCCAGCCCTGCACACAAACCTGTGACTAAGCAGCATCACAGACTGGGAGTGCGGTGTACTAGTGGGTGAGCTTATGTAGTAGCTATAAAAGATTATATATATGATGGAATGTAGCTAAAACTATATTTGATGATGTGCTATATTCCCAAAGCTGGTTTCTCATGAGACAAACCTGTGGTCATCAACTCTTTTGATCGTGCCATCCCTTGGTCAATCAAAGGACCCTGTTACTCAAATGCTGATGTAATCCTTTGTTACTGTATGCTACAGAATGGCAATCAATCATTGGATGACTATGTTCTTCCTTGGAGAGGAGGAGACACACCTTAAATACTGTAGAAAGATGTTGTTCGGGAGTACAGTACGAGCAACCCCTTTGGCGGGAGCATGTGCTGCCCTCCGAGCCTATACGGACTCGTGATTCTGATTTACTGTCACTGTATAATAAATGTTCTCTGCCATGTTTTCAGCCTACAGATCACCTCTGTCTGCTTGCATGATATTTTTTTTTTCTACCACACTGAAGCCCTAGGCTGCCAGTCTTCACACAGTAGCACACTGTTAGGCTTTCGGGAGGGAGGTTTATCAACATTCTAGCGCAGCTAAGCTAGCTGGCATCCATTACACTCACCTCCCTAAACCCCACCCCTATCGGGGTCACGGCACCAGTGTAACCCGTGTCGTCCTACACGGTCCAGCCCTGCACACGCCTGGGCTCGTATCTGTGACTTGGCTGCATCAGTGACTGGGAGTGCAGCGTGCTAGCGGGTGAGCTAAAACCCTAGGTAGAGTAAACCCTAAAGTTGCCAGTCTTCACACACTAGGACACTGTAAAGTTTTCAGGAGATAGGTTTACCAATGTTGTACTGGTGCAGCTAAGCTGACTGGCATCCGTTACACAAGGTATTTTTCTGCTTACTGTAGGAAGGCTCTTACTGGGATGAAATGACCCAGCAATAGTCATTTCCCAAATATGAGCTGCACCATGAATAAATTGCAGATCAGGGTTTTATGATGGATTATTTAAAGTTTGGTTATTATTTGTATGGACAGTGAAGGGTTGAATATGCCCTTTAAAACTTCCAACTGCAACACGCACACCCTGAATATTTGACATGAGATCCCATCGGAACAGGAAACTTTGCAAATGCTGAACCACGTAAGAAATGAACACACGTGGGCCGATGAAACCATGACGGCATTATTCGTTTTGGTCAAAGCCATGCTAAAAGGTCAACGTTGAAACTGAAAACACAGCAGTTGTGAGAAATTGTAGTATAGAGTAACATGAGTTGGGTAAGGTGTTAACCACACCAGCTTCATGAGTTGTTGTTTTTTTTTTTTTCGAAAGTGGCCTTACAAGTACTGTATGTTTCAGGAGAAAATGGCTTTATCAATTTAAGGTGGTTTTACCTTCCTTTTGTTCTGGTCGGAACAGACAGACAAATGGGTGGGCATGGTAATTGGATTTCTATGAGCCATACATACATGAACCCACATTGTCAAGGGAGACTGGCCCAGCTCCTCGTGGCTCTGGTGAATATGTATTATGAATGAATGTATACTTCCCTTGTTCAAATGACAAAAATATAGATTAACAAATAAATAGACATACATGAGTAATAACAGTTGTTGCTCATTTTTTGCATTATCAATTCATATTTTCTAGTAAAATCCAATTTCATTGGTTAGATAAAATGTTTTTAATAAGTTCTCTTATGAGAAAAAGTTAGGAGTGAGGGATTGAGGTGAGAGACAATCTTTTGTATATACACCTGATTAAGCCTTCAATGACACCTCGCACCAAATTGTTCAGTTCCCCATCTGAAAGGGAAAAAGAGTGAAAATAAGATCAGAAATGAATGTGGGTGTGACCAGTGTGAAAAGGAGTAAGCTTCTCTCCAGACAGCTCCAGCACAACTTTTCCAGTATAGCATACTGTAGTAGGTTTTGCAGAATGTACTGAGTGTTTGTTGAGTAAGTATTTTCATGTGTACCCCTTTCCGAAAAATCTATTTAAAGGCATACTATGCAAACCTGTAATTTTTTACCTCCTGAGCTCCCCCCACAGGCAGCGATTAAAATAAGAATAATACTTGCTAAGACTAAAACTTGCAGCCTCTTAAGTTTTTATACTATAATTTACACTTACTACTCACAGCCGTATTTGTCACGATTCACTCTGTCATTTGTGGAGCTCATTTTACTCCCTGAGCCTGGGGATTTGATGGAGTACAAGATGGGCATTCCATGTCTGGATCGTGTGAGGCTGATCACCAATGCTGTTCCCTGCGTGCATTCAACTAACATTAAAGGTACACTATGCAATGTTTTAGGTTAATATAGTATATCAGCGTTGTAGTCACTTTGATGGTTAAATAGTTCATTCTGGGGTGAATGAAGGCTATTTCGCCGACGTCAACCCCTTCCTACCAGCTTTACCGCACTATACAATGTCAAATGACTCACCCTGTGCACATGGGACAAAGCTAAAATAAAACCGAAATGAAGCTGAAATTGCGTTTATTACCTTATTAGTCTACCTAACTCCACTCCTATGAATCATTGTGTATGTAAATGATAAAATATCTAGATTTCAGAAAAGAAACAGCAATTTAACACTAGAGAATGTAATTCCAGGGAATTACGAGTGCATGAAAATGCAAGATGGTCATAGTTGATGACAATTGACAGTTG
>JASCQY010114807.1:0-12500 GCA_030264315.1 Sardinella tawilis
CACACACACACACACACACACACACACACACACACACACACACACACACACACACACACACACACACAAACATGTACTGTGCATATACACAAACAAACATATACACTATACAATACACTATACACACATGCACACATTATGCTACTGTAATTTTCTTTTGGAATCAATAAAACACACACAGACATACATATACTGTATACTCACTCATACACACACACACACACACACACACACAGTGTTACATAATGGTACAGATAGATGTGAGTAGGTAGTGTTTGTGTGTAAATAGTGTTAGGAATGTGTAGATATGCGTTAAGAAAAGTACTGTATGCTCGGTTGGTAGTGGGCTGCTGGTGTTGCAGTGGTAGCAAAGAGGACTTTCTGGTCAAGGGAGGGAGTGTGTGTTCTCAAAGTGTGTACTGCAGGGTTTCCCCCAGCGCTTTATAGTTAAGGCGGCCACCTTAACAGCAAACACCTCCCGCCTTGACTACGTCCCTGGAAAATAAATAAATAAATAAAATCGCCTAAAGCCAGCAGAGTTTTCGTCGACCTAAGTCCATTCCTCCGGTTTCATTATTCGCAGAGTTTTTGTCATAGCGACAACATGCGCATATTGCGTGAAACGCCAAGATCTCAGTTTTTCAACAGCGTTACTTGCTAGTTGATCTGACGAACGGTTCACGAGTAAGTTAGCTTTGAATTTACAACAAAAATGACACAGCTCTGCGTCCATCTCGCATTTGCAGGTGAAATATCTCATGATTTCTTTACATAAATGTGGCAAACTGCATGTTAAAATAATCTGGAAAACATACCGATTTCAGTGGTGAATAGTAGGCTATTTCTGTCTATAATTAGCCATTACTAAATAAATCGGTTTTGAAATCACAGGTGAACTCACATTGCCTCCAACCCCCAGTCCCTCCACCTCAAAATAAATAAGCCCATTTTTTCCATATCAAAATGACCCTGGTCTGTTACATAGCCAGGGCAGATGAGTGAAGGTGATTTCAGTAACCTACCCTGCACTTACTTTCTTTTTTGTGCAATAAAATATGAATAGGCTACAATATGAAAATGAATAAAATCTGTCAGCATTTGCAAACTGCCAAACCATGATGATACTTATATTGGCAAATTCTAAACAACCCACTCTATAGATTTCTTCTGGAATGCTTCCTATGGTGAGACAGTAATAATGACAAATGAAGACACAAAACATTTTTGTCTTGATATGCAGTGGTAGTATCCTATTAAACACTGTCAGATTTGGATAGCATAGAATGTCCTGAAAAAACCAAGATATCACATATGTTGATGCACCCATGACCGACCCCCAAGCATCATTTGTATGAAACACCCACACACACCCATACACACTACACCAGTGTCAATCATCATCACGCACTCACCAAGCCAGCATTAAACACACCAGTGAGAAAACTAAACACTTAAAACCTGAATCCATGAAACTTAATACTAATAAAAATAGATTCACAAGAGAGTTGTTGATTAACTTGAATACTTACACAGTTCCTTATTTTTAATTCACATGAGGTATAAATCCTCTAAGGCAGATGAAAACAACTTTAATTGTATACATTTGCATTCATTCAACCTTAATCATATTTATATGGCTGTTGCCCTGACAACCATATGTTTTGATTCCCATAACACTGATAATGTGCGGCACGGACACACACACACGCACAAACACACACTTTCCTCACACACTTCGATTAGTGTCTGTAGAATATCAGACACACACACTTTCCTCACACACTTCGATTAGTGTGTGTAGAATATTAGACGCACACACTTTCCTTACACACTTTGTATTCGTGCCTAATACGGGCACACACACACACACACACACACACACACACACACACACAGACTGTGCCAAGAGCAGAACCTCTAACCCATCATGATATGCCTGCTCCAAAATCACACACACACACACACACACACACACATACACACACACACACTTCTCAGCCATCTGCCTTGTAGATTTCAAACGGTGAGCCAGTGTCTCTTATAGTTATTTTATGTGCCCTATCTAAACTCCTCCTCCTCCTAAGATGCCTCCCTCCACCCACACACACATCTACTGCACCAAAGATGTCAACACACAACCACCCTCCCACACACACACTCCCCCCCCCCCTCCCCACACACACACACACGCTTGAACTCCTAAGCTGCTCCCTCTCCTTCCTGTTGCAGCTGTAATTAATCAGACGTCAGCAGAGAGCTGTGCGATGTCCAATGTCATCCCAAGGATGTTAGCAGGGCCGGCCTTCCTTCATGGGCTTCAATGAGCCCCATGGCTGCTGTTATGTGGGTTTCACATTCACAACACTGGCTGGCTGCTCCAGCCTTCAGGTCAGCGGCAAATCACGACGCAACACCCAGCAGCACAACGCTACTCGGTGCAACACGGCAGCATAAAGGCCCATTCATACTCCACGTGAAAGACGGACATGGACACGTGGGATAAGTTTCCTAATTTCATGTAAATGCGTGGTTGAAATCAACGGGTAGGACGTGTGAAACACATATCCACACATATCCGTCTTTTACTGTACGTCGAGTGTGAATGGGCCTTAATGCCGTGCAGTGCAACTCAGAGGAGCAGTGGAACATGGGGCAGTGCAAGGCCACAAACAGCACAGCACAGCACTGCACTGCACAGCACAGCACAGCACAGCACAGCACAGCACTGCACTGCACTGCACAGCACTGCACTGCACAGCACAGCACAGCACTGCACTGCACAGCACAGCACAGCACTGCACTGCACAGCACAGCACAGCACAGCACAGCACAGCACAGCACAGCACAGCACAGCACAGCACAGCACTGCACAGCACAGCACAGCACAGCACAGCACTGCACTGCACTGCACTGCACAGCACAGCACTGCACTGCACAGCACTGCACAGCACAGCACTGCACTGCACAGCACTGCACACAGTCATTTAGGCTCTATTGCCCCTGTCTTTCTCTTTATCTTTCCCTTTCTCACTGTTCGCACTGTTCTTTCTATCGCAGTCTCTTTCTATGCTTTTTTCCTCCATCTTCTCTTCTCCTTGCCTGCTCTCCTCTTCTCCCCTCTCCCCTCCTCTCCACTTCTCTCCTTTCCTTTGCTCTCTTCCTCTCTTCTCCTCTCTTCCTCCTCCCCTCCTCTCCCCTCCCCTCCCCCTGAGATGGTTGCATCTCCACTGTGTCTAATTGCAGACACACTCTTGGCTTCCTCATACTGTATCACTGCTTGCGTCAGTCCTCAATATTTCAATTAAAGGGGAAAGATCTCAACTCACCCCCCCCCCTTCTCTGCAAACAGGGCCGGTTGAGTCTCTCCTGCAGAGGTGATGGTAATGCGCTGATTTAGTGGGTGGGGGGAGGGAGGGGGGTTCATCGCTCCACTTCAGCTCCTCCGACTTCGCCACTCGCTTTCAAAACCTGGGTCTGCAGAAACGTATATATAAATACTTATCTGACAGGATGTCATCAGTGGAGCACAGCTCACTCACACACACACATACACACACACACACACACACACAAACACAGGGGACGGTCATAGCGTAACAGCTGAGGAGCCTGGCTAGCCCTGAGGTAATAGACAACTAACAAATGTACTGTACGCCGCTTTGGATAAAAGCGTCTGCTAAATGCATAAATGTAGATGTGACACACACACACACACACGCACACACATATACATAAAGAGAGAGCTCAGCTCCCTGCTGCAGATGCTTAGCAGACAAGCCAAACTCTTGAGTGTGTATCCAGGGGTTTGCAGATTGTGTGTGTGTATGCAGTGCAGTGCAGGCGCACAAAGCCTCAGTTTCCCGTGTGGGGGATGCCGAGGATTTACAAGCACACACACACACACAAACATACACACACACACACACACAGCATACTTTAGGCTGACTGTTTAACTGTGGGGAAGCCACGTGAGATGAGAAAAGCACCTTTTAAAAGCGTCCCAGAAAAGCACTGTGGTTTCCCCGCCACAGGGCCCGCGGCCGAGAGGCTTGGAAGCCGTCGCCGAGTGTTTGTGGCGACCCAGTCTGGTCCAGTTGAGACGGCCGGTTCCCCTCAGAGGTCACGGCAGGAACCGGCCTGAAGAACTCTCACACGTCAGCACTGGTGCTGCTAGAACCATCTGGAGAGGATGTGTGTGCTTTGAAATGACCTGGAAGTGTGTGTGTGTGTGTGTGTGTGTGTGTGTGTGTATGTGTGTGTGTGTGTGTTAAGGGAGTCAGGCTGGAGCTCTAACTGAAGCTGAGGTGGAATATGAGGAACTGTGGGATTGAAACACACACATACTCACACACACACTAACACACACAGACTCAGGGTCTATGGGTGTCAAAACAACACAAAACGCATATCATATTATATAACTGGTTTCTCTAACCCACATAGTCACAGTCACTGACAAACACACACACACATACACCACACACACACACACACACACTCAGATGACTGACTGGCTGTAAAGAACTCAACACACAATCATTAGCTGTGTTCGAGAAGGATACAAAACATACTACAAGAGGGAGAACACACACACACACACACACACACACGAGTGGTTATGCAGTGTACACAGACAAACACACACACACACACGCATACACGTTTTTCCATAGCCCTAAAGATGGGAATAATATGACCCCTTTGTCTCATTCTCAGAATGTTCTCAGAATGTTATGGACTCAAGTCCTTCCCCACCTCATGCCTGCCTGTGCTCTGATGGTGCTGATGCTTCACTAAACATGTTTCCCAGGTTACATTTCTCAGATGGCACTGGAGCCATTTTGTCACTTGTCAATTCAATTCAATTCAATTCAGTGTTGCTTTATTAGCATGACTGTTAGTACAGTGTTACCAAAGCATAACAAGGCAAACATGTCTTGTCAAACAAAACTTGTCTCTGTGCGGTAATGGAGGGAGGCTGTGGAGCCGTGTCTGTGTTTGTGTGTGTGTGTCGGTGTGTGTGTGTCTAAGTAAGCTTTTGAGCTGTGTGGCACGTGTGTGTGTGATGGTGGTGTGAAAGTAGGCTATGGAGCTGTGGTGTTTGTGCACATGTGTGTGCCTGTGTGTGTTTGTGTGATGATGTTGGAGGTTTGGTGTTGGTGGTGTAGGCTGTAAAACAGTGATGTCTGTGCGTGTGTGTGTGTGTGTGTGTGCATGCACGCGCACATGTGTGTTGGTGGAGTGGAAGTAGACTATGGAACTGTGCTTGTGTGTGTGTCTGCGTGTGTGTGTGTGTGTCCAACGGGTGGCAGCTGCTGTTCAGTATGCAGCTGTGGCTTTCAACAGGCTGAAATTTGAGGGGTTTCACATTACTTAGCGTCTGCAGCCCCAACCTTTCAAGCTGTCGCCGTAATATGCTGAAGCACACGCTGGCCACACACACACACACACACACACACACACTCGCTTCACTCTCGACGGGCGCACACACACACACATCGCTCTTGCTGGCCACAAAGACACACTTACATCTCTCTCGTCTGCTTTTAGTGACACGTGGCTCGTCTGTCAGAGCTCCATTTCAGTCATGCTCTTCATCATGACATACAGATGCCTCTTTCTCCTCATCTTCTTCTCCTCTTCCACCCTCTACTCCTCCTCCATCTCCTTCTCTCTCTCTTCTTCCTTTTCTTTTTCCTCCTCCTCCTTCTCCTCCTGTGCTATCTCTTTCTCTCCCTCTTCCTCCTCTTTCTCCTCCTCCTCCCCCCCCTCCTCCTCCACCCCTTCCTCATCCTCCCTCATCCTCCTCCTCTTTTTCCTTTTCCTCCTCCTCCTCCTCCTCCTCCTCCTTCACCTCTTCCTCATCCTCCTCCTCCTCTTTCTCCTCTTCCTCCTCATCTTCCTCTTCCTCTGTGGTGGCGGCGGCCTCTGGCTGCCTCCCGTCTGTCCTATCAGCTGTGTGGGATTAAGATGGAGATGTGATACGCTTCTCTGTCCGCCACACTAACCCTCTGTGTCTCACACACACACACACACACACACACACTCTCACACACAACTCACACACACACTCTCACACACACACCGCCTTTTTCACTTTGCCTTTTTGCTGTTTCTCTTTTTTCATTTCTGTAGAAAAATGTGCGGTTAATCCAAGCGCAGAAAGCTTTTAAAAATGATTTCAGTCACGCGTTGTAAACTCATTTTCCCCAAACACTCCGTCATTCCCCCTCATCTGGCTGGAAATGACCTAATACGCTCTCTAATTAAATATTGGATATATAATGATATACCAGGCAGCACTAATGCTCACTGCAGCAAACCCAGCTAATGTACCTGGACAAATCCTCCCGCTCAGCACACACACACACACACTGGCTACACACACACACACACACACACACACACACACACACACACACACTAGCACATAGCCATGCACGCACATGCATGTACTGTACATACTCGAGCACATACACACACATGGACTCACTCACACACACACACACACTAGCGCGCGCACACACACACACACACACACACACACACACACTAGCACATAGCCATGCACGCACATGCATGTACTGTACATACTCTAGCACATACACACACACACACACATACACACACACACACACACACACACACACATATGATGTGGTCAAATGCACAAGTTGTGAATTTCTATTTTTTTCTACACACACACACACCCAAGCAACAACACAATCAAACACATATACATGTGCACACACACGCACACATACAGTGCATACAGATAAAAAAACACACACACACACACACACACACACACAGACACACATATACACACACACACACACATACACACACACACACACACACACATGTGTACACACATGCTGTGCTTTCCTCAAATCCTCACAGCACATGTCAACAGATTCAATTCAAATTCAAACTCACACTAGCAAGCATACCAAATCAGATAGACCTATACACACATATTACACACACACATGCTGTGCTAACACAGCAGAGCAGAATACTGTAATGACTGACTCGATGAAAAATGAGTTTGTGCGTTTGCGTTTATTCATGAAAAAAAAAAAAAAGAGTTTGTGCAGATTTGGGCCCCAAAAGCTGAGCTTCTCTGTGCCCTTTGTTTGCTGCTGTTGGCGTAGATGGCGGGCGGGCCAGCGAGAGCCTCGGCATGCAGAACCTCAGCCTCTCCCCATCTCTCCCCATCTGCAGGTCTGAAATAGTAGTGTGTGATTACGGCCCGACCACAGGGCACACCCGGTGTTTATGTAGCCTCTGAGGTCGCACGGCAGGGAGGGCGGGGCCTCTGAGGTCGCGCGGTGGGGGAGGGGCGGACCCTGCGGCCGCGCGTCTGAGCAGGAAGACGCCAAATTAGACCTTTTTACGGCCTTGCACTGCTACGCCGCGGGGGAAAGAAGCTTCCGGAACAGAAAGAGAAAACAGCTCTCTGGTCTCTCGGTCTGTCTTTCAGCCTGTCCTCCGTAGTGTTGTTGTTATCACTGTTGTTAGTGTGTGTGTGTATATGTGTGTGTATCACGAGTGTGTATGTGTGTGTGAATGTGTATCGCTAATGTTAGTGTGTGTGTGTGTGTGTGTGTGTGTGTGTGTGTGTGTGTTATCACTAGTTAGTGTGTTAGTGTGTTAGTGTACTGCCACTCCGATGGCTTGTCAACGCTTCTTCAGGGGGAAAGGGAGAGTTTGTTCCCTTTGTGTTCTTCACTAACACTCTGAAGTGTTAGTACCGATGTCTTCACACTCTCATGTGCTAGTTAGTACTGATGTCGCCACACTCTGATGTGTTTGGGCTGATACTAATGTCTTCATTTTTGGTCATTCTTCTATTGCCTTTCATTTTATTGGCCAAGCCTGTCTACAAATAGTCAGTGTGGAGAAGACATGGCACTCTTATTCTGACACGTCTTTAATGTCTGTTTCTGCTTCAAGCTTCTCTCTCTATTTCGGTCTCTCTCTTCTCCTCTCCCTCTTTTTCTCTCTCATTCCCTCTCTCTCTCTCCCTCTCTCTCCCTCTCTCTCTCATCTTCTTCAAAATGAATCCAAATGAGAATAAAAATGTAATTACAGCAAAAGATCAGTCAGGTATGAAACATTGTTTTCTTGATGTCTGTGGCTCTGATGGTTTTTTTCGGGGGCACATATTTCAGTCGGGCGAACTCACTGGGCCCCACATGATGCAACTGCCTGTAATGCAATATTCCTTTGAACTCCCCTTTCATGTTGGGCCAACAAATGCTCTTCCTTTTGTGATTAGTTTGCATAGGGAAGCAGAGCAGTGCAGCTCATTGCTGCGGCACAGAGCCGCGTATTGCTGCTGCCGCGTGAACAAACGTAAGAATTGCTCCTCACCTGTAAATATGACAAATACGATGTGTGTGTGCGTGTGTGTGTGTGTGTGTGTGTGTGTGTGCGCGCTTAGTGTCACTGACTGACAGGCTGAGAGACCCCAGGTCAAACCCGCAGAAGTCACCGTTGCGACTCCATGGCATGTCGGGATAGAAGCGTTTGCTGTAAATCAGTCAACTTTAACTTTTATGACAGAAGTGTTGATGTCAGCAGGGGAGATGTTTAGGTAACACTTCACCATTGCTGTTCACAGTTTGCAACAAAACCTGTGCTGTCCACAGTTTAACACTTAACCAGTGCTAGTCACAGTTCAACATTTAACCAGTAGTTTTCACAGTTTAACACTTAACCAGTGATGTTCACAGTTTAACAGTTAACCAGTGCTGTCCACAGTTTACAACACAATCAGTGCTGTCCACAGTTTATCTTGGGGGTGTTAAACATATAGCCTGGGGGAGTTTGTTTTTTTACACTTAAAGCCTTGTTTTCAGATTGTTTATGATGAAATAAAATGGTTAAGATTGACATTTTGACACTATTGCTGTTCCAAGAATTTTTGGTTGTTGCTGTAACCCCCCCCCCCACACACACACACACACACACCCCACCCCCATCAGAATGCCAGCATAGGTACAATGGAACAATCGCTTCAAAAACGCATAAAACATTTGTTTGTAGAGGGTGGAACAGCTGAAAATTCTCAGAACAGCAGCATGTGTCAAAATGTCAATCTTAACCCACTATATTTCATCATAAACTATCTGAAAACCAGGCTTTAGGTGTAAGAAAAAACAAACTTATCCTTATGCCGCTCGATTCAAAAAGCTAGAATAGAATTGTATGCAAAATGCAAAAAATCATTATGATGCTTCGGCAATGCAATGATGGCTGCTCCGCAAGCACTGCATGCCCCTAACGCAACTCTGAGGTCGTCACACAGACAGGAGAGGGACACAAAATGGAGTGTTTTGAAGGCCAGACCACTGCACACTAGGACTGTGCTGGAGATGGTCAGACATGCAAGGAAACCCAACACTTTGTGGTCATGCCTGTGGGGCCACGAGATGCGGTGGCCCTCTAAGGACAAGCATGATGCTTATGTGGCCCTCATGTGATAGAAATGAGTTTGACACCCCTGCTTTAACACTTTACCAGTGCTACTGTATCTACAATTCAACAACTTACCAGCAGTGTTCCCCGTTAACATTTTAGCTCCGCTAAAATTCAACAAAACACAACAGTCAGCACTTTACCAGCAACTAGCATCCCCAGTTTGGCACACTGCACCACACCAGTCATGTCCCCAGACCCATCCACCCTTCCACAGTTAACCACACTGCACCATCAATGCCCAGACCCATCCACCCTTCCACAGTTAACCCACCGTACCATCAATAGCCAGATCCATCCACGCTTGTACATTTATCCCACCCTAGCAGCAGTGCTCAGATTTATGCCCCTTGAGCCATCAGCTCTTAGACAGGTGCAGTGGAAGTGTGTGCAGACATATTGTACAGGTGCATGAATGTCACCTGTCTGCAGTCCTGTTGTGGCACGGCAGGCTTCACTGGGAACAGGCCTAAGAGAGAGACCCACATACTGTACTGCTGAATGCTATCTGCACGTCCAGAAGAGAGAGAGAGTGAGTGAGGGAGAGAGAGAGAGAGAGAGAGAGAGAGAGAGGGAGCGATTCTGACCCATATACTGCTGAATGCTCTCTGCGCTCACAGAAGGTCCGACTGTGGTGTGTGTGGTGTGTGTGTGTGTGTGTGTATGACGACACTATATTACATTCCAGCCATAGTCCAACGCCTTTCTCACACTCATGCGCCACTGGCTCCATTTCCTGGGAGAGGGGACAGGGCCTGGGGGTGAAAGCTGCTCAGATTGTGTGTGTGTGTGTAGTGTGTAGTGTGTGTGTATTGTGTGTGTGTGCGTATGTGTGGTAGACAAGGGGAAGAGAGGGTGCTCTAGGTCAGTACTGGCATGTGCTCCAGGTGGAGGTGACAGTGTGTGTGTGTGTGTGTGTGTGTGTGTTGAGCTCCCTGGCTGTGTGGGGCGTTGAGCACCTGTTTTGGTGGGGCGGAAGGGCAGATGGAGGGGTGGCTCAAACTGTTTGCCCCCGATTCCAATCTGCGGCCCCCCCCGGCCAAGGCGAGGCTTGGGGCATCTGCATTAGGCATGGTTCAGCAGGACACACTACAGGGGAGAGAGGGAGGGAGGGAGGGATGGAGAGAGGAGGAGGGAAGGAGGGATAGAGAGAGGAGGAGAGGAGGAGGGAAGGAGGGATTTAGAAAGAAGCAGACTGTGTGTGTGTCCACCCACTCACTTCACCCTTAGTTGGAACAATCTCACAAACACACAGACACAGACACACACACACACACACACACACACACACACGTCACAGATATTCACAGGTTGATTCCAGAAACAGGGTTGTGTCATGGAATCCACTCTGATACTGTGGAAGGGCCCCAGTAACAAACAGGCTCAAGATCAAAACCCCTCTTTTGTTTTTCTCCCCAAGTCTCTCTCTCTTTTTCTCTATCTCTCTTTCAATCTCTTGCTCTCTCTCTCTCCATCTCTCTTGTTCTCCCTCCATCTCCCTCTCTCCATCCCTCCCTTCATCTTGGCTTGTGCGCGTCTCTTTTGATCCTTAATTATCTTCAAGCTCTGCTGGCACTTGACTCGAGCATGGAGGTCGAGGTAGCAGGCCGGGGAAATATGCACCATATTGCAGCCAGACCGGCCTCTCTCTCTCTCTCTCTCTCTCTCCTCCTACTCCTCCTCTCTCCCTCTCTTTCTCTCCCTCTCCCTCTCTCTCTCTCCTCCTCTTCTCGCCTCTCTCCTCCCCTCCTTCACAGGCATGTGGGCAGGCGGCTGCTGGGCGGGCAGTCTGGAGAGGCTGCTGACCCCTGCAGTCCACACCACCTGCGACACTCCGCCATGTCTGCAAGGAGAGAGGGAGAGAGATAGAGGGAGAGAGAGAGAGATGGAAATATGTAGAGAGGAGGCGGGAGAGTGACTATGATAGAGAGAGCATGGAAAAAGAGGAAGAGTGATTGAGATAGATGGATGAATAGAGGGAGTAGAGAGGAAGACAGAAACAAACAGTGTGTGTGTGTGTGAGAGAGAGTGCGGGATAGAGAAAGGAACAGAGAGAGAGAGAGGGAGAGAAAGAGAGGAGCAAACTGAGAGAGAGAAAGAGAGAGAGAGGGAAAAGAACAGGGAGGGAGAGAAAGAGAGGAGCAAACTGAGAGAGAGAGAGAGAAAGAGGGAAAAGAACAGAGAGGGGGAGAGAGAGAGAGAGAGCGAGCGCTAGCATGTTTCCACGCCAGTCTTTCAGCTCCTCAGCCATGGCGATGCAGATTGTTAGTGGCACAAAAATATCAAGTGGGACAAAGAAATCATTATGGAGGAAGTCACAGGGGAACGGCAGGACGCGCTCCCGGATAAACACGCCGCTAATTTATCCACATCTCCCTCTCCTGGGCCACAAAACACTCCGGTTAGGAAGCATTAAGCAGCCCTTTTCTCCTGCCTCCTGCCTTATTAATGACAGGCCTGGAAGCACCAGAGATTACACACTGTTAGCGTAAAGAGAAAACAGGCTAGAGATTACACACAGCTACCTTAAAGAAAGACCAGGATAAAGATCACACTCAGCTAGTTTATCGCACCAGCAGAGCTTTTGTAATGGTTCTATG
This sequence comes from Sardinella tawilis, assembly GCA_030264315.1. Lineage (NCBI taxonomy): Eukaryota > Metazoa > Chordata > Actinopteri > Clupeiformes > Clupeidae > Sardinella > Sardinella tawilis. The sequence goes on from JASCQY010114807.1 coordinate 12,087, forward strand.
CGACACTAGAACAGAGCTCTTGTAATGGTTCTATACAGTACTACAGTAGAACAGAGCTCTTATAATGGTTCTATATGACACTAGAACAGAGCTCATGTCATGGTTCTATACGACACTAGAACAGAGCTCTTATAATGGTTCTATACGATACTAGAACAGAACTCATGTATTGGTTCTATACGACACTAGAACAGCGCTCTTGTAATGGTTCTATACGACACTAGAACAGAGCTCATCTAATGGTTCCATACGACACTAGAACAGAGCTCTTGTAGTGGTTCTACAGTGTATACGACACTAGAACAGCGCTCTTGTAATGGTTCTATACGACACTAGAACAGAGCTCATCTAATGGTTCCATACGACACTAGAACAGAGCTCTTGTAGTGGTTCTACAGTGTATACGACACTAGA
>JASCQY010114871.1:0-16161 GCA_030264315.1 Sardinella tawilis
ACACACACACACACACACACACACACACACACACACACACACACACACATACACACACACACACACACACACACACAAACAAACACACACAAACAAACACAAACACACACACACACACACTCTCTCTCTACTCTCCACCCTCTTCCATATCCCTCACTTTGTCTCTCCCTCTCTCTCTCTCTCTCTCTCTCTCTCTTTTCCTCTGCTCTCCACTTCTCCATTCCTTGTCCTCTCCTTCTCTCCACTCTTTTCACTCATCCCCCTCTTGTCTTCTTCATTCTCTCCCTTTTCTTCTTCATTCCTCCTCCCCTCTTCTCTCTCTACTCTACGTGTCCTTTTCTCTCCTCTCCTCTCCTCTCTCCTCCGCTCTCTCCTCTCCAACCCTCTCCTCTTCTCTTCCTCTTTTCCCCCTTTCATCTCCTCTTCTTCTTGCTGTGTGCACTGGGTTCAATTCTTTAATCCACATTACCACTCTGTCTGCATTCCAATCTGTTCTCACAACATTCCCCAAACACACACACACACACACACACATACACACGCACACGTCCAAAAGCATACGGACACACACGCACAAACGCAGACATGGGAACAGACACTTAGAGTCAACACATCTGACCACAAAAGAGGCGTTTGCTTGCACATGGCTTATGGGCATGATTTGAGGAGGGAGCCGAACAGGGGCGATGTCATGGCACTATGTTTGTATGGAGTTGAACCCAATGGGACACACCTTCTCTCTCTCCCTCTCTTTCTCTCTCTCTCTCTCTCTCTCTCTCTCTCTCTCTCTCACACACACACACACACACACACACACACACACACACACACACACAAACACAAGCATACTTAAATGCTCACAGGATGGGAAAGCATCATGAAAGGGAAGACAGCAGACTGTGATGAGAAGCTTAATTCAGTTGACTGCTCCAGCCAGACGCTACGCTTTCAAACGCAGGAGCTCCTTAATGACTGATTAGACTTTGGCCAGGCTCCAATCAGTGCAGAGTGCTTGTCCTACTCAACCTAACACACACATACACACACACAGACCACATAACATCTTCTTAGGCTAAATCAGGTACCATACTGAGGGCCTGAGACAAGGCTAGTCCTCAACCTGCTCAGGCAAAAAGGGAGTCAGGTGGTGAGATGGTAAGGGCACAGCTGATACTCCCACAGCGTGATGACTTTACCGTGGATGAATCTCACACACGGGAGCCAAACAGGATTTCCGCCGACAGGCAACGAAGAATGACTGACATGGAAATTAGATCAAGTCGGATTGATGCTGAGCGTTTGATTTCTGGTAATGCCAATTTTCCTTTCCTTTCCTATTTAGCTATTAGCTCGGCTGCAAAGCCTCCATTTATCTCTCATTTCAGTCTCACCCTTTCCATCTATCTGCAGAGAGAGAGAGGTTCTGGCATGTTCTATCTCGAGGGACGGATAAGGGCCGGAGTCGCGTGTGACAGAGAACTTACTCTGAAGTAATCGCTGCAGGCCGCCAGCACCGCCTTGTGAGCGTGGAACTTCTGCTCCCCGGCAACCAGGGTGACATCACAGAGGAGGCCGTCCTTGCGCTGCTGGTTGAGGGCGGAGAGGACGGAGTCCTGGTGCGATTTGGACTGACACAGCCTCTGTCCCGTGAGCAGCTCCAGGGAACTGAAGGGACATGGGCGTGACAGAGCATGAGCAAACACAGTGTCATCGGAACATTTGCAACCGTTTTTACAGTAATGTCACCTCTAAAGCTGCATACAGCAAATCCTTCAATTTCATAGAAAAACTTTACATCTTAAAAAAATAATAATAATAGTGTTATGAATGTGATGTAAAAGTCCAGGCTTTTTACACAAGATGGAAAAAAGACAGCAAGAGTGAGAGTAGTAAAGAGAAAGAGAGGGAGAGAGAGAAAGAGAGAGATATAGAAAGCGAAAGAGAGATACAGTAGAGAAGGATAGGGAGAGGAAGAGAGAGAAAGAAAGATATTAAATACTGATATTAGATGCTTTCTTTATTTCCCTGTTGGAGGAGAGTGAGGCTCTTGTCTGAGCTCAGAGTCCATACTGTAGGCCACAGTGACTCCACTGTGAGATTACACCACCAGTGTGATGGCCACATGATCTTGTACCTACAGTAAACTAAAAACAGTCATGGCGCCGCTTTCCCTCTCTCCTTTCTCTCTCAACTTTCCACCTAGGTGGACAATTTAAGATTTATTCATTCATTCATTCATTCATTCATTCATTCTACACACACTTTCTCAACCAAATCTTTCTTTCTTAGATGCCCTCTTCTTAATCTCTCTATCCCTCTCTCCCTATTTGTCTCACACTTTTCCTCTCACCTTTTTTCTCTATTGCTGTACAGCTTCATCACATGTGCATATGACCTACTGGTAATCAGTGCTAGTATTCACACAATATTGAACCTACCCATATCATCCTAAACACTTGCCACTTCTGTCTTCCAGTGACTTTCATGATATAAACTTTATTTTCCATAGTTACCTACTGTATGCTCTGTAATGGTGTATTATAATACTGTAATTATGACATTGCACACACACACACACACACACACACACACACACACACACACACACGCATACATAAGCAAATCTAAACAATGGGTGAAAAAGGTGCAAAACTGTGTGAACTGTGAGTTCTAGGGAGTTGTACAGTACAGTATGTCAACACCATCCCTTAGTCAAGGCCAACAACAACAAAGGGCTGTATTCTCTACAGCTCTAAAGGCCATCAGAACTGGAATCTGCCAGCAATGAAAAATATTATTCACAACTGTGTATCTGATATTTTTTTCTTTACAGAAGAAAGCCCAGCATTGTCTCTGCAGGGAGTGCATTTTTCACTGCTTTTGGACTCTGCATACACTTGGTTGTCCTGACATGTCCTCCCCTCCCCTCCCTTCCATGGCTGATTCATATCTATGAGAGTGAAATCAAATGCCTCATTTCCAATGTATATTCCACTGGAGCCAGATAACGCTCGAAATAATGTTATCCTTGCTTTAATTCTCCAGCCAGAGACGGCTTGGCCATTATCAAAGGAGACTGACACAAGCTCTCTCTCTCTCTCTCTTTCTCTCTCTCTCCCTCTCTCTCCAGCAATTGTACAATCCAGTATATATAAACAAGCTAATGTAGAGAGACCACGCATGCCTACACACTTAATCCAAGTATAAGATTCTGAAGGGCAAGAGCCCAGGACTTTGGATGTGGATTCTGGAGCTCCTCAAAATTCCACCATTACCTGGTGGTACCTGTTTACAGCTACATGTATTTTCTCTATGCAATGATAACAAAGGGCCTCAAACAACCATTTTCCTAGTAGACATCACGTCCTGCTTATCCCTAACTGCTAGTCTTCAAGGACGGAAAGTGTCTCTCTCCATGGTTCAGGGGAAGGACGGGATATTTTAGGGACCATAAAACAGGGACACACAGTGTAGGTGGCTGGAGCTAAACTGGGATATGCTTTCAAACACACTGCTGAAGCCAATCCAGGACGTAGCGTAACTGACACATGAGGAAGAGCTCTCTCTCTCCCTCTCTCCCTCTCTCTTCCCACAGTTACCAAGGCGATTGCTCAACAACACTTTTGGGAAATGCGGTTCAGAGTCCATAACCAGGCCAGATCCACTTCCTGGCATGCACTGTATAGGCTCCAACAGCGAAGTCAGGCACAATAACAACGTACCCGAGAGGAGGCTCGGAGGGCATTCTCCTGTTGAGGATGGAGGAAGTCAGGGAGGAGGTTAGGTGTGGCTGACGGACACTTATGGTGGTATCTTCACTGATCCCGTCCAATGACCTAAAGAGAGAATGAACTGCTGTTAGCATGAGTGCTTGCTTGCAACTCTAGACAGTCTTGTGCCACTGATTTTGGTTCAGACCCCTCACAGAGTGACCGCGGTGAGCTGGTGGGTCCAGGCACTGCAAAACACTGGGGCGAAGGAGATGGATTACAGTCTTGATTTACTGCCCGCCACCAGACGGTCACGGAGTGCCGACTGACTCCGATATTCATCCAAATGAAGCATCACATGAAAAATGATCATTACACACACACACACACACACACACACAGGGAGAGAGATTCTAAAATACACACAAGACTACACACACACACACACTCACACACAGATTGTACACACAGAGATACACACTAGACCACTTGTATCTGGGACACCACTGCACTGTAGTGGGATTCTGCAGTATGACACATAGCACTACAGCTCCAGTCTAGTGTGGAGAGTGACACAGCCCATACAGCCTACAGGCAGCAAGCACTCACCCAGCAGTTGGTGGTGGTGGTGGTGGTGGTGGTGGTGGTGCAACCAGACACACTGCAGGCTAGCCTATTAGTCCTGCTGGTAAGAAGAGGGCTAGCATGGGACATGGCTCTGGTAAACCCACACACTAGCCAATACATCCAAAGGGCCCATACAGGTGACTGGATCCTGGAAGTGTTCCTCACCATCTGACGTCCTTCCCTGTCTTGGCCATCTCCCAAGGGCTATTGATCCAATGGCAGAATGACCTTCAGGGGCTTGCTGACAGTCACCTATAGAGCAACACCAAAGACAGGCAAGCAGAGAGAGAGAGACTCTTAAAATGTGAAATGAATCATACATCTTTAAATCACCAAAGGATGTTTTTTTTTATGTTCTGACAACAATAACAAAAAAATACAGTTTAGCAATCTGATGTGCATTGTTGCACCTAACAATTAATTGTGCTTACTAGTTTATCAATAAATGGTATGACAAAATTGCAATTTGAGATCCTATCCTATATGAATAACACCTAAACATTTTTTTTTACGTTGCCTCTTTTCTCAACTAATAAACAAGCATTGTTTGTCGGACAAATGTTGTCCATAAATATCCATGATAATCATCAGATTAATAGATGGGGAATCAGATCGACTGGCCTGGTCTACAGTGAGGCTGTTTTTGCGGAGAGCATCACTACGCTGTGTCCTTCCCAGCCATCACTTTTAAATCTCAGCTCAGCTGTCAAGCCCAGCCGCTGACTGAAACACATCTGGACTGGAGTCAGTTCTGCTGTTAAACGGGTAAGGTTTCCTAGCAACTGTCCAGCTAAGGGATACACCGGGATATTGGGTATCGATGGATAGCCTACTGTAAACCTCCGTTTCGTTACATTCCCCGCAGTGCGAGCTGTGTCAACATGCTGATTCAGAAAGACCCACTGCTCTGTTTGACAGCATCTACTAACATTATTACTACTGACACCAACTCCTCTGTGGAAAACATACAATACCCAACATCCCGAAGCAGCTATCTACTTACCTTTATCTTTAGTTTTTTCCTCTCAGTCGATGGAGTGTCAGTGGCCGTGGGCCTCGTTAATGTGAACACATTTCATTCAGACTGAAGGAAGGTTGCGGTTGATGCAACATACCCTGTCTGCGTAACAGTTGTGTCCTGTGTCCAGTGTACTCTGCAGGCATACAGTGAGTGTATTAGCTAAATTGTAACACCGTAGCTCCGCCTATCCAAAACGGTCACATGCATTTTGGGTCATGTGGGATATAGCGACACCCAGAGCCAGAAACACTTCACATAATTTCGAGTCCTGTCCTGGCATAGTGCTGCAGAGGGTCACCAGACACTGTGGCAAGTGCTATGAATACAGCCTGCAAATGACTGTCATGTGAAACCACTGGACGATAAACTCACTCTAACTAACTCTTGCCTTGTGCTTGCGTGCGCGCGCTGGAGTGTGTATAGTATTGTTAGGGCCATTCTGTTTTTACTTTTATCAGTCGTTGTTTTTTTGCATTCTCTTGCTAGTAGTAAAAAATCATGAGCACGGTGGCCAATTAACAACTTATTATATCTGGAACAAATGCTGTTCCCTCCCTCAGTCCCTGCCCCTCTATGTGGCCATGTAGCCAACGCGCAACGCATGATGAGAGCGGTTTGTCATTTGAGACCACATGGCGGCGCTCCTGTCCTTAGCGAATAACAGTCCACAGACCGTTATACCTGTGACACTTCACGCACAAAATAGGCTACTTTAAATAACCATGGGAGTCTATAGCAAAGTATGATAATTAACCGACTAGAAAGTTTCACGACTGCGTCCACAATTTGTACCATCCCATTCGTGGCGATGTTCAACGCCAGATGGCAGGCAGCTGATAAGGGAACTGAAAGTGTCCCCCTCCCATAATGGACTTCTCTGACACAACACATTTGAATTTTGTCGGAGGAGGAACGCGTCGCAATGGATAAATTCAGGGTTGTCATGAACTTAGTCCAAAAAAGGCAAACCACCCTTGGATTTGGTCTAATTCCGTTATTGACTGCAGGTGCGGAGCATGCTTTTTCGACTTTTGCGTTCAAGTGTCCGTGTAGCGAGTGGAACTTTCTGTATGGGATGGTGTCCCTTCTTGTGCCGGCCGCGGCACTGCTCATACTTGGATACATGTTAAGTAATAAAACATGGAAGTTATTCACAGGATTGTGTCTGAGGAAGTCTAAACTTTTTCGTTTCAAATACATGTGCGGTTGTTTTAGTGTTTTCCTTCAAATCACGATGACCGCAATGGTGGCACCTGTCTCCTGGATCGCAATCGCGCTTCTTAATGGCGTCTATTTTGAATGTATTGTGACAGGCACCAATGTCACTCAAGTGACAAGCTTTCTGTGCAGTGACAGATCAGATCGCTGCAGGACAGAGCTCTACAAATTGCCTTGTGATAGAACAGCGATCCCGTCGGCGGAGAGGGAAGCAATCCTTACAACCATACGCGCACAGTCTCAGGTGAGTGAGAGAGTAGCTTGTTTGTTGGCTAGGTAACAAAAGATTAGTCAAGTGTATTTTATTTCTCCAAAGGTGTTGAGACGCAACTTAGACTGACATAGCCTTGTGGAGTAGCCATACAGTGTATGTGTAACTTTAGCTTTCTTCCACGGTAAGCTGAGCGCACCTGATATCCAGTTCCACAATAGTGACAGGTTACCTGAGACTCAGGCTGAGAGTAACGTCATGGAGTTTGTAATTTACTTGCTTTATGAATCATGTTTAGGAATACTACTGTCATTATCATGATCACTGTCATGATGTTCATCATCACAGTCAAGGCCAGGATTTGGTGATGGAAGAAGTAGACTAGAAGCTCAGCAATTGTGATCTTGTGACCTTGAGCCTAACCCAGACCCAGACCACAAAGTGCATGGCTTAGGTTGTCATTGGGGACAGCATGCATGCTTTTCCCCTCTTCATGACTGGACCAAGAGCAAGGATTTGATTATACCAAAACTGGTTGTCAACAAATCATACTGTACATGAAAAAGTGGTACATTTTGCATACTGTGTGATTTAATCAGTTGTTTATTAACCCAGTGTTGTGAATCAGTTTTTAACAAAAATACAGATTCATTGATTATGAAAATAACCTTTGGCTGCTGTTACACAATGTCAAAGATGAATCATTGTTTGGATATTAATTAGCCTCTGCCACTCTCACTGCCTTCCAGATCTTTGGTTGGTTGGTGATAGCCTCCATCATGTTCTCTTCCCTGATGTTCACCTGCGTAGCCAGGTGCAACTCCCCGGTCAGCTACCTGCAGCTGAAGTTCTGGAAAACATACTCGCAGAACGAGAGCAACTTCTTTGACAACTACGCCACTCAGCACGCCAAGAAGCTTGCTGAGAGGAACATCAAAAGCTTCTTTGAGCTGACCACACCAGAGCCTCAGCCAACGCCCCCGAGATACGCATGGGAAAAGATCTCCAGCTTCTACAAGTTCAGGACCATGGACAAGTATTACAGCACAGTGCACAAGTATGTGGAGACGTGCAAGAACCCAGAGAATCCCATGAGGGTCCTCTCAACGAAGTCAGGTGATGCTGATCTGGTGAACCCAGCGGCCCTGGCCTTTGTGGACGAGGGCACGATGATGCTCTAACACAGCAGTCAAGGTCATGTCCATGAACATTTATCAGTGTTGTTCTCAGGTACCGAGTATTTCCATGTCAACCACCACTGTTTGAGGCATCCCTTTTAAGACAAACTCTTTTGGTGCCATCTCTAAATCAAATCATCAGAAGGGTGGCTAAGCACAAGTGTCATTCCCACCAGTCATCCAGGATATAGAATCTGCAGTTCTATATGTGGTGGGTAGGAAATATAAAAGAAAGCTTTTATAGCATGACATTGCTGACTATATTGCCATCAAACACCAATCAGCATTTAATAATAAGGCTCTGGAGTTTGTAAAGTTAAGGTAGTGTGTGCCTTTAAAGTAATTTTTAAGGATGTTTGGAAATGTTTGAAGAGTTTTGGAAGGATTTAAAAGGATCTTGTAATTTATTTGATACAATGACTCTACTATGGCCTACTTCAAAAGTGTCTTTAGATCAGGGAGTGATTTCAACTGTCATGTGCTTGAACAGTATATTTTGTCAAGTTATCTCAGGTAAAGCGTAGGCCCATTATGTTTATTATTTATAGGAGTAATATAAAGTTTACAAAGACAGTGTTTTCTGTAATTAAAACAATTTGCCCCCTTAGTAAGATGTTTTGAACGATTGTTTTTCTCTGTGGTCAGCACTGGCAGTTTCAGTTCATGTTCAACATCCTGTGTCAATGACGAAGACAGGAAATCTGAAGAGAATTTCATTTGGTGCCTGATAGTAGACTTAAAGTGATAGTTCTGAGTACTTCCAACCATATAGACATGTAGTTTGAGCTCACTGAGTGCTGATGGAATAGGAAGAGGAACGAAACTATGTGAAACAACATACTGTAGACCAAATAGCAAACTATCAGCTTACGCTAACTGAATGGTGCTGTAAAAAGTGGAGTTATGGTGTTATTTATTTAGGATAAACTGACAGTTCGCTATTCAGTGAATACAATGTGAGTTAGGAATAAACCTTGGGCAGATCCACGACTCAAGGGGCTGACCCAACTAGGTCCAGCAGGAAAAGTATCCATGATAGACTTCAGGATGTCTATAGTTTCCGCAAAACAACATGATAGTTCCAAAGACATTGTCCCATAGCATTATACGGTAGTTAAGCAACAAGAAACAAGACAGTTCCAAGATATTGTCACAGTGATGTGATAGTGTTGAATCAAGGAGTGAGGTGGGTCATGGGGCTAACATAATGGTCATTAATAGCTGTAAAGGTAACTGCGTAACTATGACGATACTGACATCAGTTCTAATCTTTAGTGTCTTTGGAGGCTTCTCCACACTCAAAGGTGGAAATGAGAGCGCTGTTCACAATCACTTCCTCTTAATGCAGCGTCATAATACGCTTTGGCAGTTGAGCAAACAAGGTTGCTTAAGATGTGGTAAAAGTGGTGGTGACCGATCTAAACAAAGCCTGTGTCTGTCCTGTTGTGAACAGTCTGAATTCTTTGGAGTCAGATGTGGTTGTGAATCTGCACTATTACCGGCCCCTCTTCTACCGCTCGGGCAGCAAGTTTTCATAGACACACATAAACGTTTAACTTAACTTGATTGGGTCATTAGTGTAGATTGAGTAATATCACATGAGTGTGTGTGTGTGTGTGTGTGTGTGTATTATAAAAAATACAGAAAAAAATCATTTTGTGTGCCATTTAGGGTAGGTCGTTTTGAGTAGTGTACAATGTGCAGGTGGATGCTATGATAACCCTATAGTGCAAAAGTGTCAGTGCAAGTACATTTCCAGTTCAGATTCTGATCCAGACAGAGTACACCTACATAATATCAATATAAAACAGCAATATACAAAAACAATATAAGCAGTTAAATGAGCAGTGGGTAATCTTAGACCAGTCCTTGATATATTATATAAAGAGAAGTAGAGAGAGTGTGTGTGTGTGTAAATGTGGAAGTGAAGCAATGACTATGACAAAGCACATTTGTCCCAACCAATACTTATTATTATTAAGATACATATCTTTGTGCCTGAGGGAGAAACAGAAAGCACAAGACAGAGACAGGGCAAAAGAGATGATCATTAGCATGGCAAAATGAAAACTGAAAGTAAATTGTAGCCATCACATTCATACATACAAACAGACAAAAGAATCCCCATGCATTGCTGGTAAAGATTTAAAATCTTCTGTCTTGGCCGTAGATGCGTCCCTGTGTGTGACCCGTGTGAAAACCAGAAGCACAGAATGCTGTTTGTTGTTTTTACGCTTAGAGCGCATACATACAGTACTGTTTGCAATTACCTGTGGCATGCACTGCAAAACCAGATAAACAGGCTCTAGGCCCGTGCTGTGACATTGTCCCTCCCCGTCTCAGTGCTTCACTGGAGGAGGGAAAAGAGAGAGAGAAAGAGAGAGACTAGACAGAAATCACAGGATATGACCCCTCATTATGACTGAGATTTGTTTGTATGTGTACACACACTTTCAGTCTCCTCCAATAGCAAGGAAGAGAGAGAATAGAGACAGAGAGGGAGGGAACGACGGAGAGAGAGGGGAAGAAAGAAAGGAAGGGAGGGAGGGAACAGAGGGAAAAATCAGGGAGGGGTTTGGAAGGGGAGGCTACACAGAGGGGAATACCGGATGAGATGCAGACTAGGCAGATGAGTGGGGGAGGTGGTAAACTGGTCGGAGGGAGTGACTCGTAAAGGGGGAAGAGAAAGACCAGCTGTTTGGGGTTTGGGAGAGGGACAACAACGGGAGGGGCAGGAGAAGACACGACTGTCAGGGTTTTTTTAAATCTCAGTTTCCACTTTGAGGAAGGAGAGGCTCCTGTGGTGCATGCAAGAAGAGTCTCTTATCTTTTTGAAGGCTCTCTTATCGCCACTCTTTCCCCTGCACTCCCCCTCCCTGAACTCTGATCAACGACCTTTATGTGGAAGGTGCCAAAGAACTCGGGGGAAACAATGGATTCCTTCAAGACTGTCTTGCGTTTCCTGACGGACCAAAAAGCCACCATTGGCTACGGCTTCATGGCCATCCTCACCATTGGAGGGGAGAGGATTTTTTCCATGGTGTCCTTCAACTGCCCGTGCAACCACGATCAGAACTTCGCCTATGGTCTTACCTTCCTGCTCGGACCTGCCATAGTGCTGATGGCCATTGGGCTGTTTGTCAGCAATCGCCTGTGGAGGCTCTTCACCGGCTGCTGCCTGAACCCGATGAAGCTTTGCCCCCGGGGCAACTGCATAGGCTGCTGCACGGGGCTGTTGAAGGTGTTATCAGGGGCGTGTGTGGCGCCCATCATGTGGCTGTGCGTGGCACTCCTCAACGGGACGTTCTACGAGTGCGCCGTCAGCGGCCTGGACGATAACTTGGTGGTGCCCCTGCTGTGTAAGAACAAGACGAAGTTGTGTCGGGAGGAGCTGGCACGGGTGCCGTGCGAGAGATCCAAACTCCCGACCAATGAGAACATGGAGCTGCTCCTCATGTTCCGAGCTCAGTCACAGGTGAGTGGGAAAGACACCTTTCCTCAGGTACTGTATGAAGGATGCAAGGACCTTTGGCACCCCGGGTACTGAAGCTCAGAGGGGTCAGTGTGTGACAAAAACTAGAACCAAGACTTTTATCTATGCATGTGACTATGTGACAGGAAAATCAATTGAATGTTATTATGAGCTCAACATGACTTCTGAACTATTCCAGGCAAAATGAGCTCATTTATGTTGTAACATTCACCTGTTGTGTATTGCACGAGACAGGAGGCCATCGTGTGTGATGATATTCGACTGCATGTGACGTGTTCATGCCGTTGCTTGTCTTGTCAGGAAAACAAAAAATTCTCTCAGACAGAATTCTTGCAGTCACTGATGTCATTCTAATGGCATGATGAAAGCAGAGCACTGCCCTATTTCACTGCACACTGTCTGTGCCTTACAGGCCTGTTCACTGCTCCATTTCTGGCACTTGCAGATGTACACAAAAGAAAGTTGAGACGTATAAAATGCTCAGGTATACTGAGAAGCATAGTTTCAAGCATCTCTCAATTCTTATTTGCATGGTATGCTACCATACCAAAAGCTTTGTGTTTTTTTTTTCTGACAACGAATAAACAAAGGTCTGTATAAATATTAATTTGTAATGCTCTTCTTTGGAACAAATAAGACTCGCAACCCAAATACCTATTCTAATTGCCTTTGGCTGTCGCCTATACATGTTGTACAGTATTAATGTCAGGACTTTGTGTCAATGTTTGTGTTTTTGCAGATCCTGGGATGGGCCATCATTATAACCTCAGCCATCGTGGGCTTGATAGGCACCTGTTACAGAAACTGTCGCTCGCAGGTGAGCTACCTACAGCTGACCTTCTGGAAGCGCTACATGGAGAAGGAGCGTGAGAAGTTTGATACGTACGCCGCTGAATACGCCACCAAACTTGCAGACCGCAATCTCAAGAGCTTCTTTGAGAACCGGGCTCCTGACGCATTCCCGTTCCCCAACCACCGGGCCTGGGAGGAGATTTCTGCCCTGTACACGTTTACGCGTAGCGAACAATACTACAGCACCTTGCAGCGCTATGTGGACCGCAGTGACCGTGACTACGACCCAGAGAAGAGACCAGTCATGGATGTGGAGCACGGCATTGAGATGACATAGAGAGGCAGGAGGACGCATCATCTTCATGAGGCACAAGAGAAGCTCTCACATACTGTAAAGCTGACTTATAAACTGGGTTTGGGGAGTTTCAAGTACATATGGGTTTGATGATTTATGTCAATAGGCTTTTGCTTGAAGTAACATTCCATGTTACTACTTGACCATCAGCAACTTGAGGCTAGATGGAGACAGAAAGTCATGTGACTGCAGTCCTCAGGGACACTATGCTGCACTTCCTCTCAGATATGGACCATTAAAAACCACTCTGTAAAATACCATTAGCGCTACAATGATGACAGGCACTTCACTGAATAACACTGAGGCCTGTAGACATATATCAACGCAGCATGAGTTTCCATTTTGTGCCTTTCCTCTTTGCAACCACAAACCATTCCAGTTTCCCCTTTTCTATTGAGCAAACCTGTGGCATTGACAATGTTCTGCCATTGTTGCAAGGATGTACAAAGTTGATAGCCAAAGTTTAAAAGTTAAGTCTCTTCACCCTTTTGATCCTAATCAGCATTAGAAAGTCATCATTCTGTTCATACCAAAGCCATCTCTTTGTCCACTAAAAGGGTTCATCAGGCCCATTGATAATTACTTATCGGCTAATGGCTTTATAGTTTTCTAAGGCCAGATAAGGTACATTTTTGTACCGGACAAGTTGGTACAAACTAGGTACAAACAATTTACCTTATCTGGCCTTAGAAAACTATGAAGCCATTATACTGTATATATCCATCTCTTTGTATTCTCTTCAAGGGCTGAGATTATAGTATGACTCATGTCTGATCATGTTTGGGGAGCATTTACTGAAGTCTTTGCTTCTACCAACACCAACATAATTCAACACCTCACCTCAGAAAAATCTTTTAGGGTTAGCTAGAAGAGTGGAGGTGGACACAGAAACGCCAATGTCCTAAAAGTCTTACATCATGTTCGATCAGTGTCTTAAATTCCACTCTAGAACCCTGTACTGTAAATGAGAGACAACACTTCTTAGGCAGAGTATGTTCAGATTTGGGCAGAAATGGTTACAAGGACATCACTTAGGCCTACAGACAGTGGGCTAGTTGTCTGTGGGGAAGTATACAGCAGCTACAGTTGGGTTAATTCATCAAAGCAGAAATAGTAACCACTAGAAGCCAATGTTACACACAAAAGGTGAACAGAGTCACAAGCACAGACAGAATGTGAAACAGCCTGGAAAGCATTACAGATTGGGCTATACTCACACTCTTTGGGATACACCAATAGGTTAAGATGAGACATGTGCTTGTCACTTCATACTGAATGCATCTGTTATAACAAAACTTTTGTTTAGTCACTGCATGTAATTGACATTTTAATACTTACAATAGAACATTAATTTCTTACATGCTTTTCCATTTAAGTCTACCTCACAGTGTGCTATCAAAAGCCCATGCACAATGCACACAGTACGATTTTATTTTTAACTTAAACCTGTGTCTGGACTTTACACTTAACAGCACTGTTTGTTACAAATGCCGTCATTAACATATTGATAATAATATATACCTTGCACAAGTGTAATGCATTTTGAACAGGTTTAATTAAGTGTGCCAGTAAATAAACCCAATTTTGACTCCAGACTGAAAGCACTGGTGTTCTCTATGCGGCATGCTACAAGAGTGCTTTAAAAGTGTGCATACACTGGGCCAACCTTAGAGAACTAACTTCTGTTAAACTGACAGATCCCGCTGCCAATGCTTCTGTTGCCATATCAACATGTTAAATCGACGGCAAACAAGGCGGCTGCGGTTAGTCCAGGGGTGGGCAAACGTTTCTGTTTGCAGGCCGCATACTGAAAAATCTTAGCTTCCAAGGGCCCAATGCAAAATGAAGAGCACCAGTTTTTGACCAGTTTCTAGTGAAAGAGCGACTGCGTTTTAGATCTGAAAAACTCTCTCTCTCAGTATGCTACAGTACCCTGTTTGATGATGCTATTAACAAACATGGTATTCCAGTTCTGAAACCATGCTACAATGGACATATAATATTAGGTTAATGTACTGTACTGTAACAACAGGCCACATTCAATTTTATTTTTTTGACTTCATCGCAGGCCACATGAAACAGCAGAGAGCCGCATTTGGCCCCGGGGCCTTAGTTTGCCGACCCTTGGGTTAGCCGATATTGGCTATGCTGTGCATGTGGCATATGGCTCAAATTTGAGCCACAAATACTCATTAATGGACCAGAGAGCACACATGGGGCCACTGGTGCGCACACTTTATGGTATGAGGCTACGTGCTTTAGAGTGGTCTGATCTAGTGTGCTCTGATATGGGGACCTGACACCTGATACATGTGTTCTAAAGAATGAGGTTTGATCGGTGTGTTTTCTCCAATGTTCTCTAAAGAATGGATCATACTAGAGATGGTTGATCTTTAAGCAGACCACAAGGCTGCATTTTTTAAAATACAGAGCTGTCACCTTTTTTTGCAACTAACCGTAAATTTCCCCCAATATAATATGGTTAGGCTTCTAAACAGTTTTGGTTTTGTTTTACATCTTGGTGCCATTGTCATCTAGCAAGCACTGTAAACTGACAAAGATCTACTGTAGTAAAGGAAGCTGAGAGAGAGCCTTCATCCATCCCATATTGAGCCATTTAACCACAGAGGTGAGTATGACGCTGCTAAATAACCTAAGAATTAACAGCATAAAATGTTACTGGTAAACTCCAGTGGCCTGTCCAAACATGCCCTGACTGTGTGCTGGAGCCAGAAGCTGCATCTGTCTCCTGACTCTGACTCATGCAGTAATCCCACCGCACCTAATTTCATTTCATTAGGCCTTACATGACTCTCTCTCTCTCCCTCTTTTTCTGTGTCTGTGTTTGTGTGTGCACATAGGAGCTGCTCTCTTTCTCTACAGTATGTCTCTGTGTCTGTTAAAGCCTATTTCCCAGTTCCCCTACACTGTGCAGTATGCACATTTTCAGTAATAATGTCAGTTAACAGTTCTGAAAGTAGGAACCAAAAAATGTATGCTGTATGTCAAACAAATATGCAGCAGGGGATCACTTCCTCGAATGAATGAATGTATTTAAATAGACTAAATATTTGTCTGAGATGATGTTTATACAGCAGAACACTAGCCTATACTTGACATCTCCGTAGTCTACAGGCCTAAGCCTAATCCATTAGTCAAGTCAAGTTTATTTATATAGCACATTTAAACACAACAAAGTTGACTGATTGATTGATTGGTTGGTTGATTGACTGATTGATTGATTGATTGATTGATTGATTTATAAAAGAAAAAGCTACCAGTATTAGAGAAATAAGATAGAAATTCAAATGGTCCTATAAACACTTAGAATACAAATACTCTAATTAATAGCTAAATAAATAAGTAATAATAATGTACGCTCACCGGCCACTTTATTAATCCAGCTGTCCAACTGCTTGTTAAACACAAATTCCTAATCAGCCAATCACATGGTAGCAACTCAATGCATTTAGGTATGAAGACATGGTCAAGACGATCTGCTGCAGTTCAAACCAAGCATCAGAATGGGGAAGAAAGCTGATTTAAGTGACTTTGA